>CM057825.1:4786176-4976176 GCA_030068075.1 Paguma larvata | reverse complement strand
TGCAGACACAGGGACTAAGCTCAGCGTGGAGGCTTTGAGCTCAAACTGCCCGGCACACCCCAAGCTCAGGCTGTAAGTCAGTCACCAAGGAGGCAAAAGCGCCCGGCTCCTGACGTCTCAATGTCAAAATGCCAGGCCAGGGTATCACCTAACTCCGGCTACCGGATACTCGGTGAGAGCATCCAGCTCTGACTTAGAGAAGGATCTGGTTCCAGGGAATTTTGTCGTCAAGAGCCAATCACGTGACAACGCGGTAAGAGAAACAGCCGGCCAGTGGGAAGCCGTGGAAAATTGAAGTCGGTCCTGGCTCCGGGCTTCACGGAGGTTTTTCTATTAACCAGAGGTGAACTCAGGGGCCAGGTTAATGGAAAGGTGCTTTGCCGGCTGTCGGGGACGCCTGTGACGGGTCACACTGCTGTAGAGGACACGTTTCTGCAGCAAGTGGATGTTCTATTATCCCCCAGAACCCCTGGGACCGAGGCTCAGAAGGCCTCTTGTGGGTCTGGAAACACAGCCTGGAGGAGACAGGCTGGCGAGAGGCACTGTCGGGGATGTAAGCTGACAAGCATAAGCCTTGTTTTGTTCTCTGTAGAAACAATGGGGCGTCCATGATAAGGGAAAATGTTTAAATTTTTCGCATTCCCTAACATCCCACCGCCCTGAGTTCACTCATTTTATTTGGACAGAGTCTCTTCCTATCTTCCTTCATGTGAGTACATATTTTGCAACATTTCTAATTAGGACATACGAAAAAAAAAATAGCATTCGGCCATTTTAAACCATGTAATATTAAATGTATTTTCCACTTTTCTGCACGGCAGTCCTACGTATAGTTTCAACGGACTCCAAGTCCATTACTTGACCAAGCTGACTCTCTGTTCCTGGTTTGGGTAGTTCCACGTTGCCGGACGCTTCCGATTGGGTAACCTGAAAGACAATGTTCCAATGAGCACCTTCGAGGCATGCGGGTTTTTTTCCTCCTATTAAATTACTTTCTAAAAATACTCAGGACTGAAATCACGAGACCAAAGCCGGAAGCATTTTTTTGCAACATGTCGCTACATTGCTTTCTAGGCAGGTTATAATGGTATTCTTCCGTGATCTGACAGGGATGGGACCACAAAGCCAGGAAGGCCTTAGCTGTCCTTGTCAGCTGGGATGTTACAACAAAATATCATAGATTGGGTGGCTTAGAGAAACAGAAACTCATTTCTGACAGTTCTGGAGACTGGGAGGCTGAGATAGGGGGGCGGTGTGGTTGGGTTCTGGTGAGAGCTGTCTTCTTGGCTCAGAGATGGCCACCTTCTCACCGAGTCCTCACGTGGTAGAGAGAGAGAAAGAGAACTCTTCCCCTCTTCTTATAAGGCCATCAATCTTATTGAAGATCTGTATGTCCTTATTTAACCTTAATTACCTCCTAAAAACCTTCTTTCCAAACACAGTCACACTGGCAATTAGGGTTTCAGCATCTGAACTCAGGGAGAACACAATTCTGTCTGTAGCAGCAGCCTTGCCCACCGGGGAAGCTCCTGGTTCATCTGAGCCCAGCTCTATCCATGGATATACATGGTCACATTGGCTGCGTCTCTGGAGCAAAGCCAAAGTGTGGTGTGCGGAAGGGGGATGTGAGCTCTGACCTTCAAAGCGTTCAGGGGAAAGTCAACAAAACAGAGGAGTAGGGAAGGCTTTCCAATTTTCATACTGAGACCTGGAAATTCATTCCAACCTGGTTTGTGTATAATCAATAATAACCATCCAATGTGAGCTCAGCCAAAGTGAATCGGGAACGAGGCTGTTACATTCTAGACCTACGCCTGCTCTCAGGTGCTCCCGCCGCCAGTGTTTTTGGACCTTACCTTGACCTGATAACACCACCAGGACCTCCCAGCTTCCTTAGCACCCCGGGGTAGCTTCACGATGCCACGTTTGTTTGCTTTAGAGAATCTCTAAAAGCATTGTTGGTCTCCTGACATCACCAGCGCCTTGGAGACAGGGGGTGCGTGAGCTCCGGCTGAGCTCAAGGGAGTCAGCGTCACAAAGATGAGTCCACATTGCATCACCTTCCCCAAGCCCTGCCCAGTGCAGTCCCCATCCTCTCCCGACCCCCTGATTAATCGCCTGTTCCTTTCAAGGCAAGATGGGGAAGCATGCCGGCAGGTGCACCCCTTGCCACCCTTGGCCTCTGCCAGACCTCTGGTACGTCCTGGGCAGTCAGCACTGGACAGCCCCACTTGGACTGTAGGGATTTTCTTGTGGTGCCCTCAAGCCCACAGCTGGTGGCTGAGGCTGCGGACCAAGCCTGGCAAGACTCGGAGGGCTGCTGTCACCCTACCACACCCTGTACCGTGGGAGACCCTGGAGTGTTGCCGCGTCCTCCCCGCCCAGACTCATCACTCCTTCCATCCAAAATGGAAGCTCCATATCTGGGTCCAACGCATGTGCAAGTCATGTCGATTTTACTGATTTTTCATGGAAAGAAAAGAACGCCATATAATTTTTAAAAAATAACATGTCACATAATAAAATTTAACGAGACTTCCTCATGAGTCATGCTGTTTCTCTCTCTAGGTTTTTGACCACAGGCTGCCCATCACTGGGTCTCTCCCCGTCCCTAGGTCTTCCCACAGAACCTCGAAAAATTACCTTTTATCATCGGAGGCTTTTCAACTCGATTCTTGTGCAGACCTTTACTCTCTCTCTCTTCGAAACAAACAACCCTGTCATTTGCTAAAACTTGACCGGATTCTGCTCCTGGACCCCATCCCTGGAGCTTCAGCTCACCTTGGCTGTTAAGGCCAAGGTCAAAGGAAAGTTGAGGTGCTACAGGGTAATAAGCACATGAACCTGGGAGAAAGGAAAGTGGAAATCTGGCCCAACCATCAGACCAAAGACACTGAAGCCGACACAAAGTGTAACTTACCTCATGTCCACTGGAGTGCACACTTGAAATGAGTTAAGCAGCCATGAGAAAGTGTTCACTTACCTTTGACCACCTGGACGGTTCTGGGAAGGAAGTGACCATTTATTACAGTGTCCTAAATCTGGGCGTGCTGCCTCACAGAGTCGGTGCTCAATACTCATTTGTTGACTGGCTGACTGGCACCATTTTAATATATTTTTTTAATGTTTATTTTTGAGAGAGACAGAGCAAGAGTGGGGGAGGGGCAGAGAGAGAGAGAGGGAGATGCAGAATCCGAAGCAGCTCCAGGCTCTGAGCCGTCAGCACAGATCCCGACGCGGGGCTCGAACTCATGAATGGTGAGATCATGACCTGAGCTGAAGTCGGACGCCCAACCGACTGAGCCACCCAGGCGCTCCAGACTAGCGCCATTTTAACGCTATCCCAACCTAGTGTGTGCAGGTGTATATACTGAAAAATAAAATTGCAGAGGGCATATTTAACTTAAGCTCAGTTAAATACACTTTGAGAATATAAAAAGGCATTAAATGTTGTCATAACGTGATTGAATTACTAACTGATGTTACTGATAAGATTGCAGGTGAAGCCAATTCCCAGAAACATAATCCTAATACCGTATACAGTAGGCATTTTAGTGGCTCCATTTTACAGATGAGGGGACCAAGGCCTGGAGATGACAATAAATTCACCCAAGTCTCACAGTAACAATGGCAGAGCCGGAATTTGAACCAAGTGGGCTGGCATATGCAAGGTTCTGTTTGTGGTTAGTTTCGTGGTTCTCTGGAGAGGGTACTGGACTAGACATTCTGTCCTACGGCTGTCTCTGCCTTCGACCTTTGGGTGACTGGAGGCTAGCTTTAAGCCGCTGTTTTCTCATCCGTAAGTAAGAGCCATCTGGAGGTGCTGTGTACAAGTCTGGCACGCTGACATCGCAAGTGCAAGGCCGGTGGAGGCCATGACCACTTCCAGGAAGAGCAGTTTGGCCCCAGGTGAGCCTGGCCATGGTCCGGTCTCCTGGCTAGGTGGGAGCAGGTGCCCTGTCCAGGGCCAAAGTTGCTGCCAGAAGGACCACCAAGTTCTATTTCACCTCTAGGTGGGGAGAAGAACTGGCTAGAGCACCAACCTCACCTCAATTAGGACATTTTACCCTATAAACCTGGGAATGATTTTTGTGCTTTTAGTAACCAACCATGGGGTAAAGGTACAAGCAGGACCTTTGGAATCCGGGAGAAATGCCCTTTGAGAGAAAGGCACAGGGATTGCATGCATTTCTAAGAAACTTCTAGAAATTGCTTCGGTTTTCAAAAATACCATGACTTCCCCAAAATAGAACAATGGTCTGAAACATTTTAGAGAGACACTGAAGGGCAAGGATTAGAACAGCAACAACAAAAATCTTTCCACTAACAGCTATGTAAGTCGTAGGACCCCATTCCCATACCACCCCGATTAACCAGAACTTTTTGTGGACAGGTGGACTAGCCTGGCTATTCAACTTGAGAGGGGCAGACAAGACCAAAGGCTTCCCCTGGAATTTGCTAGAAGTGCAGAATCTCGGGCCTCAGTGAGGCCTACTGAACCAGAACCTGTGATTTTAGTGCGGCTCCAGGTAATCTGTGAGCACTGTCCAAGTCTGAGGAGCGCTGGCTTGCAAGTGCTCTGGTCCATCCTTGTTTTTCAAGTGGGGAGACAGAAGCCCAGGTGAGGAAGTCATTTACTCCGGTGACAGGGAGTTGGTGGCTACGCCAGGGGAGCCCCCGCACTCCTGGTCCCTGACGGAGGCAGGATCGCTACCGTTTCCTGGGTCCCAGCCCCTCCTCCCCACCTGTGAGACTGCCT
Organism: Paguma larvata; assembly: GCA_030068075.1. Taxonomy (NCBI): domain Eukaryota; kingdom Metazoa; phylum Chordata; class Mammalia; order Carnivora; family Viverridae; genus Paguma; species Paguma larvata. The sequence goes on along the minus strand of CM057825.1, from coordinate 4,971,417 downwards.
TCCCCTTCCTGTAGCCCCGGAGATGGATGGAGTTTGGACCAGCTGGGTGGCCTCAGAGAGCATCAGACCACAAGGGACACAAAACACCTCGGCAAATGCACCGAGATGGGATGCACGCTTCCCAGAATTCTCACATGGGGTGTGGAGAGGGGTGTGGAGAACACGGAGGGCGCCTCCCTTCGCCCGAGGCTCACCGCCCAAACGCAGAGATGGATTTTCCCTGTGGGATGTCCATGATCAGGGGAGCATGCTCCGCGCGAAATGTCAGGGAACCAATGCCCCAGAGAACAGCCCCCCTTCAGTGGATCAGTGAAGAGATATTTCAGCCTCCTCGTCTTGAGGGCGACGCCTTTGCACTCTCCTGGAGCCTGGGGGACTGAGCCGTGGCGCTTCTAGAAGCATCCTTCCCAGGAGCACACCCTACACCGGCTTCCTCTCTTTCCCCTTCTCCCTTCCCAGCATCGCTTCTGGGCTTCCTGGGATCACCTGTCAGATCAGCTCCCAGCAGTCACAGCCTCGCCTCAAGGCCTCCTCGTCTCCAAGCCTGCTCCTTGAGTCCGACGGGACCGCAGCGAGAAGCCCGAAGCCAGACGGTCGCCACACTGCCTGCTACGGAGGGTGATTTCCAGGTCACTTCCCTTCCGGAGCTGGAGTTTTTGCTGAAGGGGTAATGCAGGTTTGGGGCAGAGCTGAACAGCCGCGGAGGAGGGACACGAGGGCCGGCTCGTGCTATCCCCAAGGCGGCTCTCTCTTTACCCTCCGAGGACGGCCCAGCTTTGCCTCCGCGGACATTAAATATTTGGTGAATGTCCGCACGGGTGGATGCCGAGGCCACCCGCCAAGCTCCGTCCAGCTTTGCATGACGCTCTTGGTTACACACCTGCTTCAAGGACCAGGTTGGTACGGCGTAACCAGTGAAATTCAGAAGCGAGCCGCCAAAGGTGGGTGCGTGCTATTAGCATACGCATGAAATCCCCGTTTCCTCAGTCCCACGGGGGCGTCGGGATGAACGCTCTGTACTGACCCGGCTACCCTCTTCCTCACGCACCCGTAGGCTCCCCCTCAGGGAGAGTGCAGATAACCGACTCCCCAACTTTCACCCCAGACCCTCCCTGTGATTTCCTGTGCTCTGTGACCCCTGGAGAGCTGCCTCTAAGACCAGGCAGAACCCTGCAAAGGTAATGTAGGGATCAGCAAAACCTTCATGCAGAGGGCCCAGCAGTACACAGCGGAGGCCTTGCCCGTCTGGCGGTCTCCGTCACAGCTGCTCGGCCCTGCAGGATGAAAGCGGCCACAGACAGCAGGCAGACGAACGGGCGTGGAGGACTTCTGATACAACTTTATTCAGACACTGAACTTTAAATTTTATGTAACTTCCACATGTATGAAATAGTCTTCTTTCGGCTTTTTAAAAAACATTAAAATGTAAAGATGAGGGGCACCCGGGTGGCTCAGTCGGTTAAGCGTCCGACTTCAGCTCGGGTCATGATCTCACGGTCCGTGGGTTGAAGTCCCACGTCGGGCTCTGTGCTGACAGCTCGGAGCCTGGAGCCTGCTTGGGATTCTGTGTCTCCCTCTTTCTCAGCCCCTCCCCCACTCATGCTCTGTCTCTCTCATCTCTCAAAAATTAAAAAAAATAAAAATAAAAATAAAATAAAATGTAAAGACAATTCTTACCGTATAGGCCATATAGAAACAGGCTGTGGGTGGGACCTTGTCTGCAGGCTATAGTTTCCAACCCATAACCGAGCGTTCTGTTAGCCTCTCTGCCGTCAGTGGAGGGAATGGTGGAAGGAACGTGGAATCAAAAAGAGAAGCAAAGTCTATTCTTCATTAGTTCCCCCTCTGCCCGCATCATCCCTTTGCCCTCTCCTTTTATGATGGGCAGAGCAAAAACGCCCCAAACCGATAATGCCCACAGATGGTAATAGACATGATCGTACGCCTAGAAAATATTTGAACACTTAGAAAGCATTTTGATGCCCTATACAGGTACTTCTTGCTTCTCGACTTTCTCCAAAAGTGAATCTAGTGAGGAAATACAGGAGGTTCTATATTAAGATAAAGTGGAGTTTGTATGTAGAGGGAGCCGAAACCGGGGGGCAGGGGGGGTGGGAGAAGCCAGCGTACTCACACCCTCCCCACCCACCGCCGGTGGGCTTCCTTGGGGGTTCCAAGGAACACAGTTTGACAACTGCTGGTCCCGGGAAAGGAGGAGGGGAGTCCAGACAGACAGGCTGCTGTTCTTTCCCAGAGGCAGCCCTATGCTCTCGGGGGATGTGCGGAAAGTCGGCAGCTCACTCACTGCAGAGCCGGTGTGCCCTCAGTCCCAGCCGGCCCCGAGCCGGGGCCTCCCCGGCTGCGCGCTCACACTCTGGGCAGCGTGACTGGGCGCACACGCGGTGGGAAGGGATCCTTGGAGCCAGCGCGCCCAGCCGGGTGGGTCACAGCTTAGCCAAGCATCAGCTCCCGGTCCCCAAACGTGCCTGGTGACAAGATGAGGGAGCAAGGTTAGGGCAAGAAAATGCTCTTCGAACCGCACTTCATCCAGACCTAGTTTGTAGCGGGCTCGTCTTTCCTATCAGAGAAACCGCCTCTGCCATCAGGCTGGTGAAAACTCCGCCGTGTTTTTAAAATCGGGAGAGGGGCGCCTGGGGGGCTCAGTCGGTTGAGCCTCCGACTTCGGCTCAGGTCATGATCTCACCGCTAGTGAGTTCCAGCCCCGCGTCAGGCTCTGTGCTGACAGCTCGGAGCCTGGAGCCTGTTTCAGATTCTGTGTCTCCTTCTCTCTCTCTGACCCTTCTGTGCTCATACTCTGTCTCTCTCTCTCTCTAAAAAATAAATAAACATTAAAAAATTTTTAAAAAATCGGGAGAGACGCTGCAGGTTAGGAAGGAAGGCACAGGTGCTTGCACTCAGCGAATAGAAAATTGGGCTTTCATTGTGGGCGCGTGTCTCTCCCGAGGTAGCTTTGGGCAAGTCACCACCCCCTGACCCAGCCCGCAAGGTCTGAGAAGGTTAAATGAGATAACTTCGGGCGGTGCCAAGTACTTAGTGGCAATTCGATAAATATTTAAACGGAACCTATATTTGGAAACCAAGTAAAAACCGGAGAACAGAAAAGCAATCCTTGCCGGTGGATGTCGCTTTGCTTGCATTCAGAAGGTACGCGGAGAGGAACAGATTACCAAACGTGTGAAATCCTGAAGTTTCACGCAGCCCCCCAAAGCCATCACAGCAGATAATCTACAAAACGAAATGCATGAAGGTGCTTTCAAAACTACGTGACGAATGTGGCGAGAGACGGGGGGTGGGGTGGGAAACATGACAGAAGCCGTCCTTTTAGCTGCCTCAGTGGGTTCATTCTAAATCATTACTCGGTTCTCACAGGATCTGGGAGACGGTTATGCAATTTCCAAAGTGTCTGTAAATGACTCGTTTGCATCTGATCTCTCAATGTCTGGCTTGTTCGTCAGCCAAAGCCACGTGCACCGAACCAGCTCCTTGATCTGCGCACAGAATGTGTGTCGGCAAATTAATCATCTGTTTCATGAGAGAAAAATTCATGCTCCCCGAATTATCACGCGTTTTGCACTCGATACGCAGACGGAACGATTTGCACAATTGTGTGAGCGCGTGTCCCCAGAAACGCCTGCTTTTAAAACTGCGGAAATCTAAAGTCGGGGTGCGAAGTGTGGTTGTATGTTTCACACCCTCGTAGCTGGCACCAACACACGCCAGTGTTTTCGTGGCACACGGAAAATGGCTTGGGGGCGTTGCCAGGAGAGCAAGGCATCTTTGCCTTTTTCCCCTCATTCGGGAAAGGGCAGAAGTGAGGGCAGCTGAGCCCGCAGAGACTGCCAGGGTGACAGTTGCCGTGTGGCTCTATTGCCACCAGGGAAGGGGGAGGGGCATTGCTACCGTGCAGTGGATTTCTGCCCTGAGGCCGCCACCTCCTCGGCTCTGGGCTACCTGACGCCACAAGCCTGCTGGGTCTCTAGCCATGTGCCGTGTCCCCACCCCTGTGTCCCTGCGTGGGGCCGGGACCTGGTGGCTCCCATGGGCTCAGCGCTGCTCCTGGGTCTATTTCTAACAATCGGGCAGGTTGGGAAAGCGACCTCACCCACGGGGCCTCCGTTTTCTCATCGGTGCATGACAGGGACTTTGAGGTCCCTTCCACTGCGTTGGCTCTCTGGTACTCTCAGGCTGCGGCCTTCCAGTGACTTCTGTCCGGCACAAATCGTAGGAGCCGCAACCGCACCCCGATACCAGGCTGCGTTTCGCTTTGACCTGCCGTGACGAGGACTCGGCTTGTCCAGTGATCCCAACTCTGGATGTAAATACACCCAAAGGGAATGAAGACGGGGTCTCCGCGAGACGCTGGCACGTGCATGTTCTAGAGGCCTTATTCCCAATAGTCAAACGATGGAAACAGCCCACGTGTCTGTTGACGGATGAGTAGATAAACAAATGGAATATGAACATTATATATCATATATTTACAATGGAACGGTACTTCGCCTTCCAAAGGAAGGAAGTTCTGCCACGCGCTGCCACCCGGGTAGACCAGGAGGGCGTCACACTTGCCGCAAGAAGTCAGTCACAGCACGGCAAGCGCCGCGTGATCCCGTGAGAGGAGTCAAGTCCCTAAGACAGAAGGTAGAATGGCAGTCTCTGGGGGCCGGGGAGGGAAGTAAGCATGGGAATGGTATGGTGGGGATGTCATTTCAGTTTTACAAGCTCTGCAGACTGGGGGCACAGCTATGTGAATGTACTTAATGTCACTGAACTATACACTTAGAATGCAGTATTTGCCCTTCTGTGACTGGCTTCTTGCAGCAAGCGTCGTGTCCTCAAAGTCTACCCGCGTGGCACCACGTGTCAGAATTTCATATATATATATATACGTATATATACACATATAGATATATATACAAAGTGGTTATTTATACCACATTTGTTTCTACTGCATTTTCAGCACCAGAGGTAAGCAGAATCAAGGCCTCAGAGATGTCCACGCCCCAACGTGGAACCTGTGAAAAGTCTATCTTATGTGACAGAAGGGATTTTGCAGGTGTGATTACATTAAGGCTCCTGAGCTGGGGAGATTACCCCGGTGAGCCCGATGTAACCCCACGGGCCTTCTGAGAGGGAGGTTAGAAGATTGGACACGCAGCTGGCTTTGAAGAGGGAGGAAGACCGAGCGGGTTAAGTTGGAGGGCTCAGTACTTGAGCATCCGATTCTCTGTCTTGGCTCAGGTCACGATCTCCCAGTTCGTGGGTTCGAGCCCCACGTCGGGCTCTGTGCTGACAGCTCAGAGCCTGGAGCCTGCTTTGGATTCTGTGTCTCCCTATCTCTCTGTTCGGCCCCCACTCATGCTCTCTCTCTTTCTCTCTCTCTAAAAAATAAATAAAACGTTTAAAAATATTACAAAAAAACTTGGGAAAAAAGAAGAAAGTAAGAAAAGGCAAGGAAAGAGATTCTCCCCTGAGCCTCCAGAAGGACCACAGCCTGCAGACCCTTTGAGGTCAGTCCAGTGACACCTATTTCAAACCTCTGTCTTTCAGAACGGTAAGATAATAAATGTGTGTAGTTTTACATCCCAAGTTTGTGGTAATTTGTTACAGCAGCCATAGAAGCTGCTCCATACAAGATGGAGAGTCCGGAAGAGTTACGCTGAGCAAAGACGCCCAGCATAGGGCGTTGGGGTGGGCGTTGCGTTTACATGCTCGCTCTCTGGGAGACAGCCGGTACTTATTCTCTGCCAGTACTCAGTGACAGAAGTTCACCGAGTAATTGTTACCCCTAAACAGTTCTCACCCCTACTACCTGTAATGTCCTAAGATGCTGTTGTGTTGTGTTCTATTCTATCCTGTTCTATTCCATTCTATTCTATTTTATTCCGTTCTATTCCACCCTAATATAACCTATTCTTCATTGATAGAATTAATCTTTCAACCTATTAAAGAATCATCATCGTAGAAACCATCTCTGAGTGACAATTACTCCTTAATTCAGGGAAATATAGTGATGGAACTCCCGCCCCCCCCTTGGTCTTTATCCAAATTGTTAAAGTGAGTACCACAAAGTATCATGGTTTGGAGCAAATTCCTTCCTGGCAGTTCAAGATGGGTGAGGAGAGGAGCATGGCCCCGAGAGAAGGGAGGGTCCTGAGTGGAAAGGTCAAGGGTGAGGGATCCCAATGGCCACGGCCGAGGAACTTTTGAGAAAAGTAATGTCCAGTGATCAGTTTTAATTTGTCCTATCACTTCGAACTCTGGTTCACCCCTGCCCCGTGTCTGTTATCCCTAAAACCCTCTAGGAGTCCTTAACAACCATACCCTCATTTTAGTGACACGTGGAGGGCTAAAACTTGGACTTCACGTAGGAACCATTTGCACTGTTGGCGGGATTTTGAAAATCTAGATAAAAGCCATATATCATTCATTAACTTAATTTTAAGGCTATCCTTTACACGTGAAAATCTTTTTTAAATGACCTTATACAAAATAGTACTACTGCTCATTCTGTTTCCTTTTTGTAAGAGGAAGATATTCTTCTAACCCCTATAAATAACCACTCTCAGACCTAAATATGTCAGTATAAAAGATATAAAGGTGTGAGTCTTTAAAATCTGTGTGCATCTGTATTTCTAAATTTTAAAAAATGTTTTTATTTGTTTTCGAGAGACAGAGAGAGACAGAGCATGAGCGGGAGAAGGGCAGAGAGGGAGGGAGACACAGAATCTGAAGCAGGCTCCAGGCTCAGAGCTATCAGTACAGAACCCAATGCGGGGCTCGAACTCCCAAACCGTGATATCATGACCTGAGCTAAAGTCAGATGTATAACTGCCTGAGCCACGTAGGTGCCCCCATCTGTATTTCTTTTTTCCTTCACCTTGGGTTGAGGGTGGCGGGGTTCTGAACATGTTAGTGGCAGGTGATTTACCAGGTTACACAGATCTCATGGATTCCAAATAACCACCTGGCACTTGAGTGGTGTGAGTGTGTGTCCGAGGCTGATTCTGGTAGCCCAGTATTCCTTCTGAAAACCCTTCTGGTTACTCACAGGTACAAGTTCCAATGCAGCTATTACCTGTGACAACACCAAATAGCTAACAACGGTATTAGATATTGCCTATGGGACGGTGGCAGAGTTTATTAATGTGCTCTCGGCAGAATAATGTAGTCCCTCCCCAAAGATGTCCACGTCCTCGTGCCCAGAACCTGAGGAGGTGTCACTCACTGTGCATGTCAGAGAGGAACAAAGATGGCGGGTGGAACTAAGTTCCAAATCAGGTGACCTCGAGCTGGGGAAATTATCCCGGTTGACCCAAGTGGGCTCAATATCATCACAGGTGTTCCAAAAAGCAAGAGAAAGCAGCGAAGGAGGGAGTCGGGGTGATGCGATGTGAGGAAAACTCCGCTCATCTTTGCCGGCAGTGAATACATGCAGGAAGGGACCACAAGCAGGGAGGGAGGACAGTCCAAAGAGGCTGGAAGGCCAGAAAATAGAGCCTACACACAGCCTGTGGAAACGTGGCCGTTGACACCTTGATTTTAGTCTGGGGAGACCCGCGGAAGCCTTCTGGCCTACAGAAGTAGAGAAGAGTACACTGGTGTGGTTTAGGCCATTAGGTTTGTGGAGCAACAAGAAACCAAGAACACTGCTTTGGAGCCTGAGGCACGGCCATCAGACAAGCGCTGCCGGGAGCCGATAAGCAGAACAGGCGGGGGAAATGACTCAGTCTCAAGGGGTCCCCGGTTCAGGCTAAAGGCTCAATGAACGATGACTCAAGAACACAAATGTCTCACACGTGTCCTCTCCCATATGTGCCACGATTCTCATGCATTTTCACAGGGTTCAAGGATTGTCTCTCTATCAGCATCTATTACTGTAGTACAAACTACTCCAAAATGCAGTGGCTTGAAACAGAAAGAATCATTTCTTGCCTCTCCAAGTTTCTGTGAGTCGAGGATTCGGACAAGGCACAGGGGGGACAGGTGTCTCACGGCATCTCAGCCGGGGCCTCAGCAGGGGACCTGGAATCGTCCGAGCACCTCTTTTCACACGCGGCATTTCCACGCGGCTCAGATTCCTCCCAACATGGTGGCCGGGGGCAAGCGGAAGGAGCGGGAAGAGTGGGGAAGAGGAGGAAAAGACAAGCAGAAGTGGCATTGCTTTCTACGAGCCCCCCTCAGACATCCCGCTCACGGCTCTGGCTGCGTTCGATGGTGGGGAGTTACGCATAGAGAAAAGGTGCACGCCGCCCCTCCTCGCTTCCCTTAGGGTAGCGGAGTGAAACAGACCTGGACCCAGTCACCTGTGATAGCTATGTGAACTTGGGAAAGTTGTGTTCAATTTTTTTTAATGTTTTACTTTATTTTGGGGGGGGGAGGGGCAGAGAGAGAGGGAGAAAGAGGATCTGAAGCAGGCTCCCTGCTGACAGCACAGAGCCCAATGCGGGCTCAAATCCACAAACCGTGAGATCGTGACCTGGGCCGAAGTTGGATGCCTATCTGACTGAGCCACCCAGGTGCCCTGAAAACTGTGTTTTAGGTATCATTATAATCTGTCTTTTACCGATAGGAAAACCGAGGCTCACAGAAACCCTTACTCCACTGCAAAGCATCTGACGTATATCTCATCTGATGTTCACGATGACCTGTGACAAGTCACTGCTTTCCTCCCTGGGCCAAATGACTGACCGATGAACCCAAGCCCAACAGAACAGTGTGTTTCATGGCCAAGGACGGCATGATAGACCAGGCTAGGGGCCGACTCCGTGCTACCTCCCAGCCGCAGAATTATTTATCCACACCTGCCCAGTAACCTCGCAGGGTCATCCTACTGTGAGTGGGCAGTGCCTCCTTCCCTTACTCTGGGCTCCGTTTTGTGACTTGCTTACAGATTTTTGAAATACGCTTGCCTGTTGGGGCTTGTTCTCTCGAACCTCCACCATCACTAAAAGACGTACCTGCCTGGTCTAGCCCACAGTGCCTGGGGGAGAATGAGAGCTCCATGGGGTAGAAGTGAGCAGCCCTGGAGAGCCCAGCCAAGATCAGCCGAGTGTCCAAACTACAAACACTATGCGTGTGTTCCGATCTCCATCCCAGAAGCATTTCCCAGAGGGGAAAATCTGTCCAGGGGCAAATGCAAGATGAGGAAATTTAATGTTGGCGCTTTCCGAACTCCCCCTCTTCTCTCCTACCTCTATACCTTCCCCAGGAGCCCAAAGCTGTTATGAGACACTGGTTCTCCAAAGCTCGCCGTTGTCCTCTGCAGATGACCCCATGAGATGAACTGGCCGCTGTCATCACAGCCCACACACACGCCAAATCAAAATCTCGGAGCCCTTCAACCATAAATACAAAATAATCTGGCGAAATCAATTCAAGCTCGAGCAAATAGATCAAGCACATAAAAAAATCCAAAGACACATAATGCTTCGTGAATTTTCCAAAACACTTCTTAGAGATCACTTAGGTGGGATAGCCAGGTGTAAGGGCAGCTCTGCGGGTTGGGGTCTCGGGAGCATTTTGAAGTTTAAGGTTATGGCTGTAAAATTATTCGTATGGACCACACAATCCACGCTGCTGGGCTGTGAGACAACATGGATGTCTATGGCTAATCATCAGAAGAATTGCTCTTAATTCACACTTTTAATTAGACACTACAAGAATTATTCACCCAACTCTAACTCAGCCACTGAAGGCATTTGTGTGTGAAGCCGGTGTTCATGTGTGTGTGTGGAGGGTCTCCATGGATGCCTTCATCCATAGCTATCCTCACTCACACTCTGTTCATGATCTTGGACTTGGATTCACATATTGAACCCTGAAAGCAGGGCCTCTTCTACAGATAGGCTCCTGGAATGTGAGTTCGTGAAAGGCAGGTGTCACCTTTTTCATCTTTGTGTTCCTAGAACGTAGCACTCGGCCCAGTACATAGCAGGCAAACAAAGATTTGTTGAATGAGTAAAAGAGGAATGAATGAATGAATGAATGAATGGGATGGTCATTAGCATTTTCCTTGATACTTCTGGTCACAGAAGAAATTCACTACAGCGAGGGCCAGCTTGGTCTCATAGTGAGGTTTTCACTCATAAATTGAAGTCTTTGGAAGGACTATCATGTCAAAAATGGCCAGAATTCTTGGCTGTATTTGCATCAGAGGAATCTAAAGTAATCTTCTGGTGAAAGCTACTGGGTCTTCCATTGCTAAAAAAAACCTTTCATTTCAATTTGGCTGACATTTTTCGAATACCTACTATGCGCAAGGCAAGAAGAGGGTCTTACTGTTGGAGAGAGGTTGCTCTTTCATTAACTTATTGAATATTTATTGTCCCTACAATCACCACACAACTGTGCAGACAAGAGATGGTTCTGTCTTCACGGACCGAACTGTCTTCACAATTTAATGGGAAAGCCATTCGTTTGACCAGGATTTACTGGGCATCTACTGCGTAGGACACTTCTTACAGGCGTTGAGGATTGAATAGGGAAAAATCCACAAAATCTCTGACCTTTGTGGAGCTTATATTCTAGAGGCGGACACAGACTCTACCTAAGATGGACAAGTAAAGTTTGTATTGTCTCAGACAGGGAAGTGCTAAGGAAAAAATAAAGCAAGTATATTAGTTTCCTATTGCTGCCAAAACAAATTAGCACAAACTTAGTGGTGTAAATACAAATTTATAATCTTATAGTTCTGGAAGTTACAAGTCAGAAATGTGTCAATAACGCTGTGTTCCTTCTGGATCCTTTGGAAGAAGGTCCATTGTGCTGGCTTTCTAGCTTCCAGGGGCAGTGTATATTCCTTGGCTCATGGGCCCTTCCTCCATCTTCATAGCCAGCCATGTGTAGCATCTTCCAACCTCTCTCTCTCTTTCTCTGACACCGCATTCCATCTCCTTCTCCAACACTGACCCTCTTGCTTCCTTTTTATGAGGGCCTTTGTGATTACACTGGACCCACTTACGTGGTCCAGGAAAATGTCCTCATCTGAGCATCCTTAAGTCGATCGCATCTGCGAAGCCCTTTGCCATGTAAGGTAACACGTTTACAGGTTTCAGGGATTAGGATGCGGGCATCTTCTTGCCACAGAGAGGAAGCGAGATAGGAAGCACTGGCGAAGAGGGGTGCCATTTTAGATAGGGCGTCTGGCAAAGCCCTCCTCAGAAGGCGGATTTGGAACAAATATGGGAAGGAAGTGGAGGAACTGGCACGCATGTTGGCTGAGGAAGCACGTTCCCGACAGAGGAAGCACCAAGTGCAACACCTGAGGCGGGGATATGCTTGGCATATTTCAGGAAAGCAAGGGGGCCCAGAGCGTGGCTAAAGAGGACAGACCGTCTTTCATTGGTCTCTCATCCTTCTGCCCATCTGTGGGCAGAGACACGGACTGCCTTTGCTCTGGAACCATCTCTTCAAGATCCTTTGTAGGGCAAACAGCGTTGGGAGATGGAGATAGTGTTTCCTGTTCACAGTTAAGGGCAGACGTGCTTACTATGCATGACAACTAAGATAGGGTTTCCCTCCTGAAAGAAGGGCAGACTTGCTTATTTCCCATAGAAAAGGCTGGGGTTCTCTGAGCTCAGAGCTCCTCTCCTACAGGGCAACCCACTATGTGCACAACTGGACCTCACGGCCGTGTGGAAATGGGCTCAGTGAAATGGTGCATGGAAACGTTGATAACCTATGCTATTGCTGGGAATGATAAAGTCCTTTGTTTCTGACCCAGGAGTCTCGTGTCTTCTGCCAGCATCCACGATACTGCAGCAGGCTAACTCCTTACCTTACAAGTAGGGGAAATGCTCAGCCCCTACCTAGCTGTTGATATGCACTAGTGCCTACATGGCTTCGGAGGCCAGAGTGAGAGCTAGATTTTGCTCTGAGACGGACGGGTCACATGGGCAGGGGTGTCACATGACCTAACCTAGGTTTTAGAAGGTTCACCAGAGCTGCCTTATTGAGAACGGACTGTAAGGGCACAAGGTAAGAAGCAGGGAGATCAGTGGTTAGAGCAATCACGTAGCGATAACCCAGAGGCGAAAGGACCAGGACTCAGTAGTGGCGGCAGGGTGTGGTGAGGAGTAGTGGGATTCTGGATCTTTTGGAGGTATAGCTGAGCCCATTTGAGGCACGAGAGGAGAGGCATCAAGGGTGGCACCAAGCTGTTACCCTGAGCAAACAGAGGCCAGAAGTTGCTCCCAACTGGGATGGAGACGATTTCGGGAGGAGCCGGGGGGGGGGGGAGAAGGTGGCAAGAGTTCGGCCTGGGATGTTGGATTTAAATTGCCAGTGGGCATCCCAGAGACGCTGAGGCAGTTGGATATGCATGTTATTCAGGGGTGAGGTCTGGGCTGGAGAGATGAATTTGAGGTTCACGAACCCGTACTGTACATGATATTCAAAGCCAAATGACAGAGAGCACTGAGTATAGAAAAAGGAAGAGGCCCGGTTACAAGCCCCACCTCCCTCCATATTTCAGAGGTTAGGGAAGTAAAGCAGGAATCACAAAAGGGACTGAGAAGCCAGGGAAGGAGTAGGAAAGCCTGATGGGCACGTTATCCCGGCAACCAGGAGAAGAAGGGGCTTCCAGGAGAAGGAGTGACCAATGCCTGCTGATAGGTTAAGTAGAATGAGGCCACATGCCGGCATCCCGGTTATTAGTTACTTACAATAAGTGTAAAGCCAGAGGCATATCACAGATGGAGCAATGAACTCTAAGTATGTCAGGAACCCTGCTGGGACTTGGGGACGGGGAGGAGGGCAGGAGCAAAGGCTCAGAATGCCGAGGATGATGGGCACATTTGTCTGGGGGGACTTGTGAGCCCATCGAGGCTGGCTATCAGGGTGCATGCAGTATGCAGGGTACAGGCGACTCTGGGGAAAGCTCAGCCGGCTTTGCTCAGGGATGCCCAGGGGGCGTTCTTCTGTTTCCAAAAGACCACTGGGATGGGGGGAGGGGGCAGGGATTTGCCCAGGGCGCACAAACCAGGCCCTGTGGGGCCGCTGATTGGCCTTGGTGCTGGGCACATCTGCAAGGATCCCATTGGCTTTTGCGGGGAGAGCCTCTGCGCGCCGAGGCCGCTGCTGCAGTGCGGTCCGGCTCGACGGGGACCCGGGGCTGAGCTTGCGCGGAAGCCGGGGTGGGGGTTCACAGGCAAGGGACTGGGGACGCACTCCGAGCAGCGGCGTGGGATCCGTGGAATCCATACCTCTCAGTCTGTTCGTTTTAAGGGGAAAGGATGCCTAGGGAGCCTCCGTGGCATATCATCACCCCTCGCACCCACGTTTAAACTTCGGTTCACCCGTGGAGTGTGAACTCCACGCCCCCGCGGCTAAGGCGGCTTTTCGCATTCGCGAAGAAATTGCGTTCATTAAGAGGAAGCACTCATGTCACTTTCGAACGAGACAAAAAGTTAAAAAATGAGGGTGGGGGGAAGCCAACTCGGTGCGGCCGTGGGACACCGGCGGGTCGCAGCGCCTTCCGGAGCCAGCCGCCGGGAAACAAAAATCCGGAGTGCGGGGGGTGGGGGGGAGGGTGTCCGCGCCCCGCCTCCCGGGCCCGAGCGCACCGGGCCAGCGCAGGGGTCCCGCGGGGAGGGCCGTGCCGGATGCGGGGTCGCCCCGCGCCCTCCAACCCCGGCCCCGGCCGCGCGCCCCCTCCCGGCGGTCCCGGCGAGCAGGGGCGCGACGCGGCGCGGACTACAAGTCCCAGGAAGCCCAGAGGCGGGCGCGGGGCGGAGCCTGGCGCAATTCCCCGGGATCCGGCGCGCTGGGAAGCGCCGCGGAGGACGCAGCAGCGGCGGCGGCGGCGGCGGCGGCGGCGGCGGCCGGAGGGCGGCGAGCGCGCGGGCGGGGCGCGGGCGGAGGCGGGGCCGACGTGGGCCGGAGCCCTGCGTGCCAGGGAGGGGGCCGGCCGGGCAGGCGGCAGGCGGCGGGCGGCGCTCGGAGCGGGCTCCGCGGCTTGCGCGGCGCCTGCGGCTCGGTCCCGGCTCGGCGGGCGGCGCACGGCGGGCACGGCGCGGGGGGCCCCGGCGCGCCGGGAGGCGCAGCACGCAGCGCGCGGACCCACGCCGCGGCCGGGCGCCCGGAGCGGCGCGGCCACTGCCCGGGGGGCCGGCCCTCGGCCCCGGCGCTCGGAGCGCGGCGGCTGCCTGGCTTTAATGGCTGCTCGGCGGGGCAGCGCCTAGGGGTGGAAGGCGGCAGCGGCGCAGGAAGGCGCCCGAGCGAGCCTCCTCCGGGGCCGGCCGCGCCCGCCGCGGCGCGCTCCATGGGGGCCCGCTGACCCGGGGCGCCGGGGCCCGCTCGCTCCGCCGGCCGCGCGTCCGGGCCATGAACTGAGTCCGCGGGCCGGCCCCGCGCCTGCTCCGCGCGCTCCTTTCTTCTCGCGCCTCCTCCGCCCGCCGCCGGCGGGCCCGGCTCCCCGGGGGCTGCGGCGCCCCGGACTCGGAGGCCCGCGGGCCCCGGGGCGCGGGGCGGCGGCGGCGGGGGGCGCGCGGCTCCGGGCGCGGCGCCTGCACCATGAACTACCAGCAGCAGCTGGCCAACTCGGCTGCCATCCGGGCCGAGATCCAGCGCTTCGAGTCGGTCCACCCCAACATCTACTCCATCTACGAGCTGCTGGAGCGCGTGGAGGAGCCCGTGCTGCAGAACCAGATCCGGGAGCACGTCATCGCCATCGAAGGTGAGGGCCGGGCCGCCGCGGGGCTTCTGGAAAGCGCGGGGGAGCGGGCGCCCCCGGCGCGGCGGGGTGCGCGCGCGCGCGTGTGTGCGTGCGTGTGTACACACGCGCCAGGCCGTGGCACGCGGCTGCCCCTGCTTCGTGTCCTGCGAGGCCGGGCGACGGCCGAGGGGGAGGCCGAGGGCGCCGCCAGCTCGGCCGGGGAGGCTGGAGCGGCGGCGTTAATTTGATAATGGGCAGCCCAGTCTCTCCTGTGTGAAAGTGGCTTGGTGCTGCCGCGTCCTGCGCCGCCCTAGTGACCCGGCCTGGCCGATGCCCGGGGGCAGCCGGAGGGATTGGTGCCACCGGACCCGTGACAGGTTACCAGGCCGGGACCGAGCGTCTTGCTAGACGCTGGAGACGTGTGCAGAAGTGTTGCTGGGCTGGGGGCTCTGGCCCACGTGTTTAGTTGGGACAGGGCCGCCCCCCTTCGTGTCTGTACCCCATTCAGGGGCCCAGTGCAGGCAGCCGAATCACGCCCTTGCAGACAGCCAGCCCCAGTCGCGGGCTGTGTCATGTCCAGGTGCGTGTCCACCTCCCTGTGTGCGAAGGCTGGCCTCCATAGAGTGTTTTCTCCCAAAAGTCGTGGGTCCTGTTAGAAGAGCACTACCAGAAGAACACGCGGGGGATGGGGGGGGTCCCTCAGCCTCTGGGTCTCTTTCTCACGTGCCCGTAGGCCTTTTACTCTTCCTGCTGGTCAGCCAAGGCTACAGGAGAGGTGCCGAGCTTTGCCTCTCCTGGGCCTGTGTTCTTTTGGGCTTAGGGATGGCTTAGATCTCTGATACTAGGTTGCTGGATTGACAGCTAGGTTGTTGTCTCCTTGCTCTGTCCGTTTGGCCCCAACCAGATCCATCTGGGGGACAAGGTGGGGCGTCAGTGTGGAGTTTCACCCCAGCCGCACTCAGGAGTAGTTTCCCCCCTCTGTTGGCCGGAGATGCTAGGAGGCCTGCAGGGTGGGCGGTGATACAGACTGTCCTAACCAAAGGCCACGAGGGCCGCTGTTGAGGAACATTGAGAATGTTCCAAGGCCTGGCAGGAGACTGTCCGGAAGCCTGGCTGCAGGCAGTCACCCAGCTCCCCTCCATCTGTGAGGGCAGCGGCCACAGGAAGGCTTCGCTTTGGCATCGAGCGTTCTGCGCCGCTAACCCCAAAGCGTCTTGGTTTGACGCTTGGCCAGTTCGATGGGGAAGGTGGATGTTGTGGTGCTGATCTTCTTGGCATTTGGCAGCCCCACGGACTTGAACAGCGTCCCGGCCAGGCTGCTGAGTGGGCAGCTCTATCCGTAGGGGACTCGGTAATTCCCCGGGAGGATCTGAGCAGTGCTCCAGCCTGGCGTGGGACCTGGCTGTCAGACCACCCGGCCCCCTTGTTGGCAGTTTAAGAGGTTTCCAGGTTCCTTGAGAGGTAGAGTCTCCGTGTACCTCCGACAGGATTTGTGGGAGGCCATGGGACCCGCGTGCACCTGCCGACGGCCTGGGTGAGACTGCATGAAGGTTCCTCTGGAGCCGGAGCTCTGGCTCTGCATTGGTCAGAGTGAAAGGGGCACTCACTGTCCCTATTTCCCGGGTCTCCCTGCAGCTCTCTGGCTGCATCCCCAGAAGTCTGATGAAACAGGATGAAAGCTAGTGGCAAGTATTGAATGCACCTGGCCGAGAGGACCTAGTGGCTGTGCAGAGACCTAGCTGAGTGATTCATGACGCCTCGTTTTCATTTCTCATTCTCGAAGCTGAGCTCTGGGGTCTTGAGCACTTCCAGCAAAGCCTTCTGACTTTCTAGCAAGAGGATGTGGTTAGGTTTTTCTTTTTCATTTCTTTCTCTCTTAAAAAAAAAGAAAAGATTTCGTGGTTCCTAGATGTTGGTTTTTGGTAGCTTGCTGTCTACCTTTACCATGTGACAAGCTAAGCTCCTTCTTGGCTGGAATCCTTGTCGTTTCTAATAAGACTCAGAATCAGCGAACAAATCCTAGTTGGTGCTTTGATGATGCCGTTATTTTTGTTCGAAAAAAGGAAGGTCTGTTTTGCATGCGGCTGTTAGCGAGGCTTAAGAACCATTCAAATACTCTTCTGTCCTTTGCATCATCGTCAGCAACGATACCACCCTTCGCTTGTATAGAACTTGGGCAGAAATACTCTTGCATTTGTAATCTCATTGTGTGGCCCTAGCAACCCCGTGAGAACGTGGGCCGCCTTCATTATCTTCATGCGGTAAAGGATGGCTGTCCAAGGAGGGATAATGACCTCCTGAACATTTGGCTGAGGTCATTGAAAGTCTGGTCTGAGCCGGAGATTCATCTGAGCAGAGCCTGGGTCTGTGTGTAGCCTCCTGTGGCACCTTCCACGGGCCCTGCTGACGGGAGGCCAGTTCGTTAGTGATAACGCCCCGTTCTCCTGCTCTGTGCCAGCTTTAAGAAATGGTTGTGATTTACGTCCGCGTTGTTAACGTTTTGGAAGTTGAGAAGAACGCTCAGTTGTGGCAGGGCGGTTGGCCGTGAGAAGAGCACTGTGCAGAAACACGTCGGGGTAGTCGCGCAGGGTGCGGGTTATTCGCTCTTCCTGGAACCAGGAGGGCGGCCACGGGGCACAGAGACGGCAGACGCGGTTTGCAGGCGCCCGGTGCTGGAAGGGAGCGAGTGCCCGGAGTGTCCGCCTCGGCTCGGAACATACACGATCTGCCCCATTTGACAGCCTTGCGGGTTCGGAGGACATAGCGGCAAAGTAGAAGTCTTTCTGAGTTTTAAAATAGAACCGTCTCCCATCAGGAAAGTATGTGCACATCCTAGCAAATAGTTGAAAACTCGTTTGTCCCCCCAAACAGAAAACGGTCTGCGTTTCAGAGGCTGTCCAGCTCAGCCTCCCCACCCCCCGGGTGCGCATATGTAACGTCAGATTCATATTTCCAGAGCTTCTTGGTGAACGTAGTGGAGGGCACTTTTCAATGCTACGGAAAACTTTGGAGCTACAATTTCTTGGCGTGATAATCCAGCACTTGGCTGTGCCATAACTTATTTAAAATTTTCCTGGTTTTTTTTTTTTTTTTTTGGTGTTTTCAGGAATTTTTACTGTTGGTGTGAGGAGTGGCCTTGTCAAAGGGAAGGATGTGTAGCTAACACCCTTTCAAAGCTCATTTCAAAGTGATCGTCAGTGGGTCTGGATGGGCAGAGCGACTTCGTGATGGGCCAGATCATGCATATCTTCTTGGAAAGAGCTCCCCAGGGTTTCCAAATAAGAATGTGTCCGTGACCCCGTTTGTGGGCCTGGGAGACGTGATTCTGTTTTTCTTTTAAAATATTACCTTGTCAAAAAAGAAAGTATTTTTTTCCAATTTTTATTTCAGACTTAGATTTATTGTTTCTCCCAAATCTCTGGATTTTAAGGAAGCACTGTGGTGGTTTTCAGATTGGCCTGATCAGATCTGCGGGGTGTCCCCCACAGGGGTGTGGCGTGCTCTGAAATGTAGCTTGTAGCTGGGGTGTTCTCCCCACCCAGAAAGGAGTCCGGGACCCGCTCCTTCCAGGGTGGACAGCCTGTCGGGTTTCCCCCCTCTGGTTCTGTCTGGGGTTGATGAGACCGAGGTAAATGAGCCAGCTGCCTTTCTTGTTAAATAAAGCTTGTTCTCCTTTTAGGGATAATGCCTCTATTAGCACTCGCACCTTGTAATTCAGCTTGCCAGCAGCCGAGCTGTGGAGGGGAATGACAACACGCAGCCTCGTTCAGCTAGGCCAGCGGTTGAGCCCCGAACTGGCGGCTTGCACACCTCCACCCTCACCAGGTGGCAGATTAGGGGGAAACAGGCTCCCTCCCTGCCCCGCTGCTGGTTTGTTTGGCTTCCTCTTGAAGGCTTTGGAGTAGCATAGTGGCCTGGTCCTTACCCAATAAGGGCACTTTGACAGAAGGTTCTAGGGCTGAGCCCCGGCAGCGGGGGCGGGGGTGCCTGGGAAGGTGGGGTAAGGGATCCCTTAATCCCGTGGCCCAGCTGCACTGCTGAGCCCCTGTGTACAACAGAGTGCGAAGTGCGTACCCTACATCATGTCAGATCATCCCGTGGCCATCCCACGATGCCACCTCCGAGGCCCCGAAAGTGTAGGAATCGCCCCCCAGAGAGTTTGCCTGGCTCGGTCCGGCCTCAGCGCTGGCTCTGTAGCGCCTCGTGAGACAGAAATGGAGCTCCTGGTTATTCACGGGTTCCACAGGCTGTGTGTGCGAGCCATCCCACGCGTGTGTCCCCCTTGCCCGAGACGAGAAGGGTTTGGGATGCTGCAAATAACTGGAAGTATTATGTTCTCTGCAAAGTTGCTTACGACGGCAAAACTTGGAAGGGTTGGTTTTCATGTAGAAAATTATTTAATCTGGCTGTTGCATGTGTACGTGTCTGGGAAACAAATAGCATTCTTCCTGCGGTGGAGGAGTGTAATTTTTCTTTGCCACTATTGACTGTATTCAAAATGTTTCAAGTTTAATCAAAGGGCGCAGGTATGGGGCTTTTTAGTTATTGATACAAATGTTGCAGTTTCTTCCTTAAAAATTGGTCTGCCTCCATGGGCTGGCTGTCCCTGTGTTCCAGGTTAAATTTCATACGTTGCCAGCATCCCACTCCTCCCCAGTCCAGGCTTTCCTTCCAACCTGGCTCCCGGCAGTGTCTCCCCTACCTCTCCCTGGCAGAACTCAGGCCACCTGCTCTGTGTCCCTGGCTTCCTTTGGCTCCTCTCCAGCCCGAAGGACTGGGACCTTTTTGAGGGCAGAAATAAAAATAAAATAAATAAGAATAAGAATAAAAATAAAAATATCTCCTCAGTGATTCAGGATGCCCAGGAGTTGTTTGGCAGAGGGGCTGACATCTTCTCTGCAGTTTGCCCCTCATCGGTCCTATAAATAGTGTTTCTCCTCTGGCAGAAGTGGAGGGTGTTTGAAACCTGTTGCAAAAGTACAGATGTTAGGGCTGGGCACCTTTCCGACCTGATGGGGTTTGGCTTGGGTGGCAACGAAACCAACCACACGTGGTGTGACGTCTGGGGTAGAAATGAGATTTCTTTAGTGTGCGTCGGGGAAGGGGAGGGCGTGCTTGCCGAACCCTAACACCTCTTTCAGCCATGCTGCCGGCAGAATGTTGGTGTTTCTTTATGTTGGGTGTGAGTGAAGGTCAGACACAGGCAGCTGACGTGGTAGTGTCTTCAGTGCAGCGCCGAGAGCTGGGGCTGTCCGGGTCGAATGTGTGATTTACATGGAGGGCTTGGGAAAGCAGATTGCTGGCCCCGGGCCCCTGAGTTTCTAATTCTCCAGGTCTGGAGCGCGGCCCAAGGGTGTGCTGAGTTACCAGAGGCCGCCAGTGCTGCTGGTCCAGGGACCGCACTCTG
Source organism: Paguma larvata (assembly GCA_030068075.1). NCBI lineage: Eukaryota > Metazoa > Chordata > Mammalia > Carnivora > Viverridae > Paguma > Paguma larvata. The sequence continues at coordinate 4,951,336 of CM057825.1, read as the reverse complement.
AGAAGCGTCGCTGTGGATGGAAGAGCTCCAGCGGAGGGGGGCATCCTCTTCGGGCGCCCGCTCTCCCAGGCTCCTCTTGTGCAGGTGACCGGTGAGGTGAGGGCCGGCAGCCAGGGCCCTGGCCACACAGCTTAAACGCAGTGGAGAAGGGATTGAAGCCTTGTTCTGAGTGAATTCACGTCGACGTCCACACTACCTCCGTGATGCCGAGTGCCGTGAGGGGAGAGGTCGGATGGGGGCGGGGCGGACGCCATCCAGGGCATCCTGCAGGGAGTTAGGACCAGCCGACGTCCCACGCCCTTTCAGTCCTAGTCTCTTGTTCTGTGGACGTTCCTTCCTGTCCTCGTGGAGATGGTCGATACTCTGCGTGCTCTCCGGTGCGTGGTGTGTTTAGATGGGGTTCCTTAGTCTTCCCTTGTCCCGATAATTTGGCAGAGGATACCTTTTGTCATCGCTGGTTTGGGGCCACGGGAGCACTTCAGGGAAGGAGGAGAGCTGTCTGCTATTAGCAGCTTGGGGAGGGCTGTCGGGAGCCTGAAGGAAGTGACTCAGAAGCGAGAAGCCGTCACAGCGGCTGCAGGGACCTTCGCAACAGAACGTGTGGCCCTGTTAACTCCCGCCGCTGTTTTTCGTCCCAAAGCAGGCCTTTTATTTTGTCAAGACGAAAATCCCTTGGTTTGCATCCTTTTTTTTCCTGTGTCCCCCGCAGGTGTTTATAGTTTGTGAGTCTCTTGCTCTGGCTTGTTTTAACTACTGATTTGATCTTGTCTCGTGTTTCTCAACATTCAGACAAACCCGTGCCCCCCAACCCCCTTCTCCCGACACCGCAGGTCCTTTGAATCCTTTGCTTTAAGTGATTGAGTTTGGCAAAGCGGATCAGGCTTAGTTATTTTTAAAATCCAGGGTTCAGGGGTTCTGATCTGGTGGTGCTTAGCTGCGTAATTCCTTCCCTTTGTTAAGTACCTTTCTCTGAGAAGCAGAATGCTGCAGATGCTCATCTCCAATCTCGGCAGCATCTGCTATTTTTGTGCAGGGTATGAGGGCAAGGCTCTGCGTGTGCAGCACGGACGACCCCTTTTTCGGGGAGCCCTGTGCTCCCGGGGCGGGGGGCTGACGGGGATTTTCAGTTCTTGATCTGTAGTGTGGGAAGCCTGCACGCAGGGCTGTGTGTGGAGTGACTTACCCAAGATACATTGATGACCCGTCCAGAGACAGAGCAGTTTGGGGCCAATCCCTCCACCGCCCTGGGCTCCTGCTCACAGCTGACCAAGGCCAGAAGGGGGTGTTTTGGTTGCCTCTGGGGCTTGCGAGGGAAGGGGAGCAAATACCACCTCTGCCAGAAGAGGTTGTTAATGGACCCTTTGAATAACCAGCCAAAGAGCTTGTCTGTGTGCGAGGTCGGAACATTTTTCCATAAAGAGCAGACTAAATATAGGCCACAGGGTGGGGACCAGGGCCCTGGAGGGGGCTGTCATCGCGTAGATATTGTTTCTTCCACTGGTAGTCAGAACTTGCCACCAGCCCAGAACAGGTGGCCACCCTAAGCCGTCTGGGAACAGATTGGTGTTTTTGTTTAACCAGGGGCTCATTTGCAAATTTCACACTTCTCCCGCTGTTTGATGGAGATTGTCTTTTTTTGGGCTGCAGTGTTGGAGTATTTGTACAGTGTTTCTACACAAGCAACTGTCTCCTCTTTAAAACTGCTCATGCCGCCTGGTTGTCATTAGCATCGTGGTTAGAAGCTGCTTTTTATTTTTTATTTTTCAAGGGTGGGAAACACTTTTCATGGTTCTGGGAGAAGAATTCCAAGTAATTACCGGCCATGTTCACAAACGATTTATGTTTGGTCTTAGAAATGTCAACATTCAACAGGCTCCTCGCAAATAGAACCATGTTGATTTCCAGCTTAGGACACAGCCTCGCCAAAGCTACCGTGACCGTATTCTCAGATGTTAGTCTTCAAGGGAGAGTAGCATCTTTAGGAAGTAAATTCAGTTGAAATTCAAGGAGTTTCACTTGAAAGGGACTTACCAGGAGTATCGAGGAAAGGAAGAAGTTAGAAAATGTTTTTTTTTGTTTTTGTGTTTTTTTAATCAGTGCCTTCAACCAAACAAGACCTAACTTAGTTTCCTAACAGACTTTTTACTCCTTAAATGCGAGCCCAGAAGCATGCTGTCTGCATGAGGGTGGATGGCGGTCCTCAGCAAGGATGTAGGTAAGCTAATTACTTGCTGAGTTTTGTATTGAAAAATAAATTGATTTAGAGAGAGCCGATGGCCCTGAGGTTCAGCTGTTTGTGTTTCCAGTTGTCCTTTTCTGTGGGGGGAGAGCTGGCATATTTTCCAGGGAGGGCACTTCCGTAAGCCTGCCTGCCCACCTTTGTTGTTGTTTTTATGGATCTGGGGTGCTGCCGGGAGTCGTGATTCCATCTCCTGTTCTGACAAGGCCCTTGGTAGTTCAGGCTGGTGAACCTGATTTCAGACAAACAAACAAGAGCATTGTTTTAATTTCAGCATCAACAATCAAGTCTGGGGCTCTGATTCCCACGTGCTGTTATTATTTCAAGTTTGGGATTGCTGGGACTGAGACCACTTCAAACTTCCTAATTTTTTAAACTCTTTCTTTTTTTACATAGCACATAAATACAGAAAGATGCCGGAGTCAAGTTTTCACAAACTGGCCACATGTGTGGGACCAGCATTCAGATCAAGAAACAAAGTGGTCGGCAAGGCAAGACCCATCTGTGTTGCATGTAGTTAAAGGTCGCCTTTGTTTTTTTAATCTGTTCTACCATTGATAGCCATTTGCATACTTTCCTGCTTTCTGCTGGTACAACAGTGCCTCTGTGAACATTCTCGTGCCTGACTTTTGGTTTCTGTCAGGTGCCTGGGAGTGGAGAGCTGTGTCGTGTTACCTGTTCTCCCTGGTTGGACACAAGCAGTCATGAAACCACTCTATCTGGTGGGCAGCCGCTATCTGGAGAGACCTTTCATTGCTGTTCAGAGTTCATTACATGACACTCAGGTGGCTCAGGTGCTGTGTCCCTCCTTTGATTTTTGTTCTTTCCATTGTTTGTTCATAAACGTTTAAGTGGCTAAGAAATTTCCAGCACTGTCTTAGACTTCAGGATTCCCGACGAACTTTTAAATCCTTGTCAGCTGAATAGTTACAGCTCTGTAAATAGGGAGTTGCCTGAGTGAAACCCTTCACCAGGAAGTACTTTTCTTTAAAACGTGGATGGCACAGCTCCCCTGAGACCAGAACCGGCCCTTTTCAGCTCTCTCTGGCTCCGGGCAAATCAGTAATCAGTCGGGGTACTCTTTCCAGCGGATCCCAGCCCGGCCCCCATCTGGGTTTTAGATAACCTTTGGATCTGCGTTGGCATTTGAAAGGAAACCCATTTTCTACTCTGGGCCTGAACTGTTCTGTGGACTTCCAGTTACGTATTAGCACCACTCAGTTTCTGTTGTTTGTAGCAATTATGTGCGAGTCAGGAAAGAAACAAAAGCTAAGTGTTGCCAACTGTGTTATTCTCAGGGGTTATTTTCTTTGTTCATTCTGTTGCTTCCGGGAGCTGCCCATCCCCCTCCACAGAGGCCACACTAACTGAGGCCAAACCCAGTAGCTCTAAGGATGGAACGTGTGTGAGCTTCTCTAGTGGCTTCACGCAAGCAAATGTTTATTTTGAGGGATGGGGGTGGGAGGACTGTGTTTATCTTGCCTGGTTAGCATGGGAAGTGGCTAGCGTGAGAATCAACAGGCAAGAGTTTATTGAGCACCTACAATGCGGCAGAGAGGAGTTTTTATAATCTAAGGTGGGGGAGGGTATGCAGATGTGTGGGACCTGAGCCCTTCTCCCAGCATGCTCCAGATCGCGCTCAGGAGGCCTCAGGGATACAAACTGAGATCTCGGGCAGTTCCAGGCACCACGGGAGAGGGAGGGCTGCCTCGGAGGGGATGGCATTAAAGCCTACCTGGAAGCTGGGCAGGAGTCAGGCAGCGGAGGGCTTTCCGGCTGGTGGGTAACAGGACCGCAACGTCTGGACTGAATCCTCAGCCTGCAGACTCGAGGAGGCCAGGGTGATGGAGGAGAGCGGAACAAGCCCCAGAGGGCAGGTCAGGAGTACTTGGATTGGGCAGTGGGAGGCCAGTGATGACGGATTTCTGTTTGGGGAGGGGGGTGCTTGATGCTCGAGGCGGCCTGCAGCTGTGTTGGCCGCTGCAGGGGGGGGATTGGGGGGGAAATTGGCAGGGGGGGGATGGCAGGGAGGGCTCGAAACTGGGAACTGCCTCCAGGCTGTGGTAGGGGAGGGCGGGGGCCTGGGCAGGAAGGTCGGGACACAGAGACAGGGTCCAAGGGATGCTCATGGAGGTGCAGGCCTGAAGTTGCCTGGGAGCCTCAGGGTGGAGGGAGGGGGCGCGAGACTGGGGTTTGATCCTGGGAACGCAAGAGCGGGGGCCGTGTCGCGGGGATTCCATCTTTCCGTATCCGAGGTTTGGGTGAGAGGTGCGTGGCCTTGCGTGGCAGTGACCCGAGATTGGGGAAGAGGACCGTGTCCCCGTGGGGTTCGTTTGCGTATGTAGGTCAGGAACCACCCTGTGTGTGGGAGAGGCCAAGAGGCGGGCATCGGGGTGGATCGCAGCCCCTTCTTCCGTGCAGACTCGTAGACGGGGGATCGGGGCACGTGCACCGCACGCCTGGAGAGCGTCTCTGTCCAGGAGCCGAATCAGCCCACACGGGGGCTTCCTGATGGAGTTGTGGCTCATAGACCCTGGCGGCCCCGTTCGTCCCACCAGGTCGTCTCCCGGCCTGCCGTGCCTGTCTCAGAGCAGCGCAGGGTGTGCACCACGGCGTGGTGCCTGACTGATGTGTCCGTCCGTGGCGTCTCTAACTGTGCACCTCCACATAATAAGTCTCTGTCCGTATCTATCTGTTGGTGTCGGTAATTTTCACTTAGTGGCTTGGATCCGTAGACCTGCGGGCCGGTCAGGACTGCTGGGGGGATGGGTCGTTTGCCATGTGTAAACCAGGCGGGCGTGAGCTTTGTCCGTGTGCATACTGGGCTAGGCGAGCTAGGGGGGTGCTGTGAGGAGGCCTGGGGGCTCCCACGGGGTGCCCTGCCGGAGCCCCAGAAGGTGGGGAGCTAATGACACGGGGGAGGGGGTCGTCGACAGACACGGTGGACTTGTATCAGCAGGAGGCCTTGGGAAACTCTCATCTTTGTCCAGAGGAATCTCACCGTCTTCACACAGAAAACTCAGTTTCCATTTTTTCACTTAGAGAATTTCAGTTTTGAGGCGCCTGGGTGGCTCATCAGTTAAGCACTTGATTCCTGACGTCGGCTCAGGTCATGATCTCATAGTTTGTGGGTTCGAGCCCCACGTTGGGCTCTGTGCTGACAGTGTGGAGCCTGCTTGGGATTCCCTCTGCCTCCCTCCCCTCCCTCCCTGTACCTCCCTCCCTCCCCCTCCTTCTCCCTCCCTCCCCCTCTCTCCCTCCCTCCCCCTCCTTCTCCCTCCCTCCCCCTCCTTCTCCCTCCCTCCCCCTCCTTCTCCCTCCCTCCCCCTCCCTCCCTCTCCCTCTCCCTCCCTCCCCCTCCCTCCCTCTCCCTCTCCCCCCCTCCCCCCTCTCCCTCCCCCTCCCCCCCTCTCCCCCTCTCCCCCTCTCCCCCTCTCCCCCTCTCCCCCTCTCCCTGCCCCTCCTTGCTCGTGTGTTCTCTCTTCTTTCTCTGCCCTCCCATCCCCATGCTTTCTCTCTCTAAATAAATTAAAATTTCAGTTTTACCGGTGTTTCTAGATCTGTGCGTATCTTCCTGGTCACCTCCTGCTGGGGAATAAAATAACAAGGTTACTTAATCTCCTTTTGCCCGAGTCTAACCCTAGAGGCTCTTTCTCCCTGCTTCAGCCTCCCCAAGCCCCACACTCTCTCCCTAGCCCCATACTCTCTCCCTAGCCCCACACTCTCTCCCTAGCCCCACACTCTCTCCCTAGCCCCACACTCTCTCCCTAGCCCCACACTCTCTCCCTAGCCCCACACTCTCTCCCTAGCCCCACACTCTCTCCCTAGCCCCACACTCTCTCCCTAGCCCTACACTCTCTCCCTAGCCCCACACTCTCTCCCTAGCCCCACACTCTCTCCCTAGCCCCACACTCTCTCCCTAGACCCACACTCTCTCCCTAGACCCACACTCTCTCCCTAGACCCACACTCTCTCCCTGCTTCAGCCTCCCCAAGCCCCACACTCTCTCCCTAGCCCCCAGCTCGCCCGGAGAACCCTGGGTGCTGCCCGAATCCTGGGCTACTGTGTTCTGTGCATCTCCCCACAAGTCTCTGCGGCCCACCACGGGTGCCAGGTGAGGTCTGGATGTGCGCAGCTTCTCCCGGACGTGGTTCAGAGTTCCCGACTCGGCCGCGGGAGCCCATGGCCTTCTAGAACCCCCCCCCCCCCGCCACTCCTGGTGGAACGCCGGTTGTGGGGGCTCCGAGCTTCCACTTTGCAGACTGCCTGCTTGAGGATGAATGACCCCGGAGGGCTTCCGCCTTCCTCGCCTGGGGAGGTCGGCACCCCCCGACTTGTTGAGATTAACATCGGGGCGCTTTGTGTTGAGCGGCGTGTGGTCAGGGGCAACTGCTCACGGGGTCGACGGAGCCGTCACCCACCGGTAGGGCCCCCGGCCCCCTTCTGGGTCTGCTTCGGGAGGGGGCATGCCACCAGGGGACGTCGGTTTCACTTGCACTTTGGAAGGACAGCCTTTTGTTTTGTGAATCTTGATTCAGTTTATTTTTTTTAAGTTTATTTAGTTTGAGAGAGAGGGAGAAAAAGTGGAGGAGGGGTAGAGACAGAGGGGGAGAGAGAGAACGAGTGGAGGAGGAACAGAGAGAGAGAGAGAGAGAGAGAGAGAGAATCCCAAGCAGGTTCTGTGCCGTCAGCACAGAGCCTGATGCAGGGCTCGAACTCACGAACCGTGAGATCGTGGCCTGAGCCGAAATCAAGAGTCAGCTACTTAACTGACTGAGCCGTCCAGGTGCCCCTGATCTTGATTCAGTTTAGGTGTGAACCCAAAAGGAGCCTTTGAATCGAACTCTGACTTGAGCTCTACGGCCCCATGTGTGTGTGGGAGGGCAGCCCCCCTTTCAGCCTCAGCGCTTTTGGGGGTGAGTGGCTCAAAGGACTGTGTGTAGTGATGTGCAGGACAGGTGTTTTCTTGCCTAACCAGTTTACGCTGTGGCCACTTCCCTGGACGTAGCACGAGGTCATGGCGGATCGCAGCCGTGGGGACTGTGGCGCACGGGCAGCCCGAACCTGGGGCTCTCAGGCTCCCGCCTCTGTGACTTGCTGTGGAATTCTTGGCAAACACACGTCCCTTCGGGCCTCAGTGTCAGAGGTTAGAACCCATAGGTTTGAACTTTGATCTCGGGGTTCCTGCTGACTCGGAAGTGGCTGCTGCTGGCTCCTCATTCCCCAAAATGACCCTGTCTGGCGGGGGCGGGGGTGGGGGTGGGGATGGAGGTGGGGGTGGGGGAGGGAGGGGATGGAGGTGGGGGTGGGGGTGGGAGGGAGGGAGGGGAGGAGATGGTCAGATGAGGCCGGCCTGCCCTGGGGCCTTGTGTTGAGTTGCTTCATCCGTAGTGTCCCTCCCCCAGCGAGCTCCGAGTGAGATTCCACTCAGGAGAGTGACATCCTGTGAAGGGGAGGAATCAGGCCGTAGTGTGTGTGGAACGCACGTAGCGCGTGGAGGAGCTCGCACCCGCGTGCCCCGTGTCACGTGGGTATGCCTGTCGACGGCTTCCTTCTGACACCTGAGTGCGTGCAGGGGCGCGCCGACGGGCCCTCCCTGATGGTGGTCCCCAGCGCTCCGCTGTCCCCTGGTCCCCCGAGTGAAAAGCGGGTGCGCAGCTGTCTGGCCTGGTGCAGGCGTGTCATTGTCCCCGTCACGAGCATATGGTTCGTGTTGCAGGTGTGATTAATGAGGCTGTTACGTGTGTGACTTACTGTACGGCAGGTTTTAAGGCCGATCCTGGAAGGCTAATTAAGCTCTCAATCACCTCCCTGGTTCCTGAGTTTTAGGGAGCAGCCTCTAGAGTAGGAGTCGTCCCGGCCCTGAGTTGGGAGCTGAATTACAGTGGGGTCCCTGCGTCTGTCTGCAGTGTTAATTGTAGAACCTGATTGGCCCCAAATTCCTGTTCTCCAGAGTGGACTCGAATGGGGCACGTCTTCTGGGTTGTCCGGGGGCCCGCGGTGACCTCACGAGGGGCCGATGGTCGGCGGCCTCCTCCTCCTCTGCCCCCAGGTCCTGCCCAGAGCCGGCCCAGACCCCGCGGCCTTGGGGGTGTCGAATCAGCAGACTCCTTCCCCGATCCCCTCGGGAGCCTCCCCCAGCCCTCCGCTGTTGCGTGTGGCCGAGAGTGCTCTCCCCCCCTCCCCTCCCCCAGTCCCCTCCCCCCTCCCCCCGCCCCCCCCTGCGCACCTCAGCTCACGGCCCCGCCTTGGTTTCCACACCAACTTTCTGTTGGAACGGCCCGAGCGTCCGAGCTCGCCAGCGGGACCCAGCTCCAGCTTCCGTCTCGTCGCTCTGAGCGGAGGGGGGTTTATGGCGGACCGAGTCCAGTCGTCACCTCCTTGTCATTCAACGAGGGGTTGAGTTTCTGAAGAGAAAGGTGGTGGCTCTGAGTGCCCCCCCCCCCCTGCACACTGACCGCCCTCCCCCTGGAGAAGCTAGACTCTGAACGTGTGGTCTGCTGTGGGCCAGGGACACTCGGCTTCTCCTGGGCCAGTGTGTGCAGGGACACTGTCGTCTCGTTCGTGGGTTATCTCGGGGGGAGACGCTCCCGGAAGCCTTGCCTGCACATCTCTTCGGGTAATTTCCCTCACGGGCAGCCCGAATGCTCCTTTCCGCTCGCTCCCCTCCGAGTACCGAAAAGCCTCTTGTTGCTGAGGCTTTATCTTAAAGGCCACTTTGCAGGGATCTGTTCATCCCTCCCTCTTCTCCCTCGTGTGGTGTGTGTGTTGTGGGGGGTGTGTGTATGTGTGTGGTGTGTGTGTGTGTGGTTTGTGTTGTGGGGTGTGTATGTGTGTTGTGTATGTTGTGTGGGGTGTGTGTGTGGGAGGGTGTGGGGTGTGTGTGTGGGGGGGTGTGATGTGTGTGTGGGGGTGTGTGTGTGTGGGGGAGTGTGATGTGTGTGTGGGGGTGTGTGTGTGTGTGTACGTGTGTGTGGGGGTGTGTATGTGTGTGTGTGTACGTGTGGGGGGTGTGATGTGTATGTGTGTGTGTGTACGTGTGGGGGGTGTGATGTGTGTGTGTGTGTGTGTACGTGTGGGGGGGCGTGTATGTGTGTGGGGTGTGTGTGTGTGTGGGGGTGTGATGTGTGTGTGTGGGGTGTGTGTGTGTGGGGGGTGTGATGTGTGTGTGTGGGGTGTGATGTGTGTGTGTGGGGGTGTGTGTATGTGTGTGGGGTGTGTGTGTGTGGGGTATGTGTGTGTGGGGGGGTGTGATGTGTGTGTGTGTGTGGGTGTGATGTGTGTGTGTGGGGTGTGTGTGTGTGGGGGGGTGTGATGTGTGTGTGTGGGGTGTGATGTGTGTATGTGTGGGTGTGTGTGTGTGTGGGGTGTGTGTATGTGTGTGTATGTGTGTGTGGGGGGTGTGTGTATGTGTGTGGGGTATGTGTGTGTGGGGTGTGTGTTGTGTATGTGTGTGGGGTGTGTGTGTGTGGGGGGGTGTGATGTGTGTGTGTGGGGTGTGTGTGTGTGTGGGGGTGTGATGTGTGTGTGTGGGGTGCGATGTGTGTATGTGTGGGTGTGTGTGTGTGTGGGTTGTGTGTATGTGTGTGTATGTGTGTTTGTGGGTGTGTGTATGTGTGGGGGGTATGTGTGTGTGGGGTGTGTGTTGTGTATGTGTGGGTGTGTGTGTGTGTGGGGTGTGTGTATGTGTGTGGGGTGTGTGTGTGTGGGGGGGTGTGATGTGTGTGTGTGGGGTGTGTATGTGTGTGGGGTGTGTGTGTGATGTGTGTGTGTGTGGGTGATGTGTGTGTGGGATGTGTGTGTGGGGGGGTGTGTGTGTGGGGGGGTGTGATGTGTGTGTGGGGGTGTGTGTGTGTGTACGTGTGTGTGGGGGTGTGTATGTGTGTGTGTGTGTACGTGTGGGGGGTGTGATGTGTGTGTGTGTGTGTGTACGTGTGGGGGGGTGTGTATGTGTGTGGGGTGTGATGTGTGTGTGGGGGGTGTGTGTGTGTGTGGGGTGTGATGTGTGTGTGTACGTGTGTGTGGGTGTGTGTGTGTGTGTGTGTGTGTGTACGTGTGTGTGGGGGGGTATGTGTGCGCGCACATGAGGAGGTCTTCCCCCTGTTTTACCCCAGGAGCAGCCTCCGCAGTGGCTTGTTCACGGGAAGGGTGGGCGGTGGAGAACTGTGTGGACCGTCTACACTGGGACCTACGCCTCCTCGCACTCGAGCACGGTTCCGCACCCCACTGCGACCACATGTTGATTCTGAAAACAAGCCCTCCCTGAGAATTCTTCAGGAAGATACCATGTAAAGCTAATTGCGGTGAACTTTTCCAGAAACTCGCGTTTGGAAGATCCATTTTCCATGGTTACTGTTACCTTGGCTCGTGTTACATAAGTCCCGTTCGATCCTGGGCTTTTGAAGCTTGGGTTCCAGTAGTTAGAAAACATGACTAAAACCACGGCAGGGACGTTACTGCCTTTTGGGGGCTTTCTGGATGTAAAAATAGAAATCGTGATCAGAACCCTGAGTTTATTTGACCAGGAGTTTCTCTGCTGGTTTGAAACTACGCCCTTGGGAACACTCCTGACTGGAGGCTGTCGGGGCCGCGTCCACGTGAGCAGGGCCGCCGAGCCTCGGGGCCACCGACGCAGGCTCAGCGCTTACACCGTTTCCCCACCCAGACCCCTGCTGGCCGGCTCCCCTCCGCGCTCCACGGAGATGGGGAGCCCGGGGCTGGCGGGCAGGGGGCCGAACGGACAGCACATTAGACCGAGGCCCCGGCCGGCTGCCGATGGAATCTGCTAGAGTGTGGCGTCCTGGCGTTTTCTCTACGAGCCTGGTGATCTCGGGCTAGAGTGTGTCTAGGCCTTTTCCTGAGCTCGCGGGAGGGAATCTGGAGCTTGACGAGCCTCTCGCTGATTCTTGTCCCCAGAGCCCCAGGCAGCCAGGTCCTCCGTGGGCCGGGCTGACCCTTAGAGCCGAGCCCTTCCCCAGAACTCCCTGCTCTGTTGTCGGGGGTCCGTTGGTGCTCACTCGAGGCCGGTTTCCACGCCGAGCCTGCGTACCCGGAAAGCCCCAAGCGAAGCGAGCAGCTGCCAGGAATGCGGCAGGCGGTCAGGTGACGGCCGGTCACGGGCCGTGCTGTGTGCCGGGCCCGGTGCTGGTGCCGAGTGGCCGAGCGGCCTTCGTGGCCTCTGCCCATGGTTGTTCCATTCCAGACGTTAGCTCCCCATTTGTTAGGAACCGGAGGCCTAGCAGCCGTTTAAGAACGCCGGGGGGCTGTGCGGGCCCCAGGGAGAGGCTCTCAGGGGCCGGTGCGGGGTCTGGATCTCCCCGCCCACCTGGGCACGGCTCTGCTTCGGCAGCCAGGCGGGCAGCACTGCGGGTTTGCCTTGTAAATGACACCGTTGCCTGGAGGCGTCTCTGACAGCTGCTCCTGCTCCGGATTCCAGAAATTTCTATGAAACATTTCATGAACGCTCTCCCAGCTCCTTCACTTAATAAAACCCGTAATAATAGCTCCAGCTGTTTAGCGAGCGTGAGCTGTGCACGGGACCCCGTGATAAGGGCTTAAACCTGCTTTGTGTCATTTTATCCAGTCCCCCTCCCCCGCCACGGGACAGAGGTGGTAGAACCCTCATCTTACGGGTCAGGAGCCAGAGGCCTAGAGTTTCAAGTCTTGCCCAAATCCACCGCACTCTGGAGCTGGCCGAGTCAGGATTTGAACTCAGGAGTCACAGTCGTGATGTTTTGTGAAAACAGGGCACTCTGAGATCAGCCCAGCCTCCCCCTTTGTCCCCTCTCGAAGGTTCCGGTTAGTGATTCGGAGCTCGTGGTCACCCCTCGCCTTAGATTTACGACCGAGGTTATAAAGAAGGCAGCAGCTGCTGGGTCGCTTTGACTCCCTTGCTGAGGTTTGGTGGTGCCCGGACACTCACTGGAGGCTTTGGTTGCCGGTGGAGGGAGAGACGATGGCAGGCTGGCTGCCTGCGGCGGCAGGCTCACCATCTGGGACGGGGACGATTTCAAATGGCGTGCCGTTGAAACCTCGCCCGAGCTCAGACAATCCGCAGCACCTTTAATGCGGGCTGGTGGGAAGTACGGCTCTTAAATTTAAGCCACTTGAATTATAACATTTTAATAATGGAGATGCTAGCACACAGTTAATTTTTAACGTGTATAAATAGAAGTTACTTTTCCTCTGGGCTGTAATTAGCATAATAGGGAGAAATCGGTACCCTGAGAATGGAGGGGTTCTGCCCGAGGTCACGCAAAGTCAGGTGGCTGAGCTGGCGGGCTGAGCGTGGAGCCCAGCGCTGTCCGGGTGCTGCTGAGACGGGGAACACGGGATTTGAGGTTCCCCGCAGGTGTGCCCTGCAGGCGACACCTTCCCTCGTTCCCATCGGGCCCCGGGCTGGACAGCAGGCAGGGACTCCCCCAGGCCTCGCGGTGGTTGACTTTCCAGGGTGGGGTCCTCCCGTTGGCGTCCAGGGTTCTGTCCACAGCATTCCTGCCGCTTGGGCGTTTGGCGATGGTCTGGATTCCTGCTGCGCCCAGGCCTGACTCCCTGCACCATGCAGGGGGTGGGGCGGAGCGCAGCGCCCTGCCCCGGCCGCAGGCTCCCAAGGGGCGGTGGGGCCTCGCAGCCGGGTCATTGGGAAGGCGGTGCCCCCCTTTCCTCCCCGGCACTGCCTCAGTGCAGCTTCCTGAGGGTACCCCGCACCCCCACCCCCGCCGGACAGTCCTCAGGCGCTTAGGCAGGACACCGACCCTCCCGATGGAATGGTTCCGCCGTCTCTGTCAAAATCGCTGGTGAATTCTACAGCCGCACTCTTTCTGCCCACGTTCATGCAGCGGTTAAAGAGGGTTGAGATTTCCATAAGAGACACCACACACGTCGAAGACTTACGATTTGATGAGTTTTTTTTTTTTTTTTTTTTTGATGTTTTTATTTTATTTTTGAGAGACATAGAAACAGAGCGGGCGAGCAGGGGAAGGGCAGAAAGAGAGGGAGACACAGAATCCGAAGCAGGCTCCAGGCTCTGAGCCGCCAGCACAGAGCCCGATGCGGGGCTCGAACTCACAGACCGTGAGATCATGACCTGAGCTGAAGTCGGACCCTAACCAACTGAGCCACCCAGGCGCCCCCTATTCGATGAGTTTTGACAGACACACACACACACCCGAGAAACCACAATCAGGATATTGTACGCATCCGTCTCCCCACATAATTCCCTGTGCCCCTTCGCGACCCGTCCCTCCCTCTGCCCCCATCTTCTGGCACCGATGTGCTTTCCGTCACTCGGGGTTAGTTTGCATTTTCTAAATTTAATAGAAATGAAACCATGCAGTAGCAGACCCCTTCGGTGCTAAGTGCACTCACTGACGGTGGTGATTCCGAGGTTCGATCCGCTTGCTGGGAGTACCGGGAGCGTGGTTTCGTCGCTGGCTCGGATTCCATCACGTGGATTCACCACGGTTCACCCTTCCCACGGACACTGGGTGTGGCGTTTGCAGGTTTGCCTTTACAGTTACAGCGCCGTGCACATGCATGTTCGGTTCTTCACGTGCGCACGCACCTTCCTGTCTCTTGGTAGATACCTGGGAGTGACGCGGTGGGTGTATGTCTAATTTTTTTTATTTTTTATTTAAAACATTTCTTTTAAGTTTGTTTATTTTGAGGCAGAGACAGCACAAGTAGGGCAGGGGCAGGGGCAGAAAGAGAAGGAGAATCCCAGGCAGGCTCCGTGCTGCCAATGCAGAACACACCTCAGGGCTTAAACTCACAGGACCCGAGATCGTGACCTGAGCTGAAACCAAGAGTCACATGCTCAACCGCCTGAGCGCTCCAGGCGCCGCAGGTGCGTATCTAACTTTTAAAGAACCGCCGACTTTTCCAAATCTGTCGTTTGATCCCATGCGCCCCCCCAGCAGTGTGAGGGTCCCCTCTTAGGGTTTAGGCTCGGCAGGCTCCTGGCGGTGACTGCTTGGGGGTAGGTACCTGACCTTCAGAAGGAGGGTGCGCCATCCTCGTCTCGTGGGCTGTGCGGTGTCTGTCCTAATGAGGGGTGTGGGGGTGAGGCCGAGGTGGGGAAGAGACAGAGTGGGAACAGGTGAGGACACCCGAGGGGGAGGAGCTATGACCCTACACGTTCAGTCCCCTCTGGGTGCTTCTAAGAGATTAAAAATTAAAAGCATCTGGGCAGAGTCCACGAGCCGGCTTGTAGGCGCCTCCGAAACACACACGAGGCGCAGGTGTTGGGGTGAGGCGGGCGGAAGGCCGTGGGCAGACATCGAGAGTCAGGTCTCCGCCCTCTCTGCATCACGTTGGCACCCCCAGCCTCAGTTTCCCTGCCTGTAACTCCCAAGTGTTTGGCCAAGATCGGTGGTTCTTAGTGAGGGCAGGGGGCAGTTTTGCAACTTTTGAGGAAATTTCGAATTGTCACAACTTTGGGGAAGGGTGTTAGTGGGATCCCGTGGGTGGCTGCCGGGGATGCTGCCGCAGCAGCCGACAGTGCCCGGAGCAGCCCGGCTCGCTGCGCCCCTGCAGGTCCTCCCAGCTGCTCATCTGGTGCAGAGCTGCAGGGGTGTGCACCTGTGCGCTCACTGGGACCGAGTACTTCTCCACGAGGAAGGGAGACGGGAGGGCCAGGTGAGCGGCCGCACAAGCCTCTGTCGGCTCCTTCTCCCCAAAGTTTTCTAGGACCCCCCCCCCCCCCCCCCCCCCCCGCCCGGGATGTGACTTTCTCTCCCCTCCTGCGTCCGGCTGCTCGGGGAGGCAGATCCCACCAACTCCGTGTGACTACCGGCCTGGCAGCCTGAGCTCGGGACGGGCTTAACGAACTTCTCTGTTGATCAGCCTTTGCTTGGCTCGGGGAAATCACTCACTGACCAAAGAGCAAACCTGGAAACTTCTGTCTGTAAGTCCTTTTGACGGCTCCACATTCTGGGAGTTTCTTTGTTATTTACAGGGTGGGGAGAAAGCCCTGTGTGAGTTCCTCAAATAGGGGATTTTGCTCCTGCAGAGCTTTTCCTTACAGCAGTGCTCGCGGTGGGGTTCGGCGTCGGGGTGGGAGATGACGGCCAGTGTCCACGTCCCCTCCTGCCCTGACGCCACATCAGCAAAATGCTGGGCAGCTGCCTTTCACCGTGCCCTGTGGGGAGTTTGGGCGTCAGTTTGACTTTTGTGGCGGCGGAGCGACTGCCTTGACCTCGCGGCAGGGAAATTGCGCCGCAGGACGGACCCCTGGGCTGGACGTGCACCTGACTCACCGTGGGCCCGCGTGCTCGGCAGCTCCCGGTCCTCTGAGAGCTGCGGGCTTCTGTGCCAGCCTGGGGCCCTGCCCTTTGCCTCTGTTTCCAGGAAGTGAGGATACAGGAGTGGAGACGTCACTCTCTCCAGTGCTGTAGGGTGCTCAAATTGTGCGTGCCGTCCCGCTGCTGGGAGGGGGCGGTGCTGGCCGGCCGGGCCCCCGGGCTGGGTTGCGGGTTGTCGAGGTGGGCACGCCTGGTCCTCCTCGGAGATGCTCCTGGGGACGAACCTCGCTTCTCCTCAGGTCTCGTGTGCGGCCGATGGGCCCCTTGGTGCTTTCCTAGCCCAGGCGTGGCTTCGCTGCAGGCTTTTCCTCGACCCCACACTGTCTTAAAGGTTCGAGATCACGAGGTTGGAAAACACATTCATGTCTCCGTGTTCCCTGCGGTGCGTCCGAGGGCACCGAGTGCCGCTGCGTGCCAGCTTGTGAGGCCGGCCCTGCGTCTCCCCCCGGGCACCTGTGCCACCGGGGAGGCTGTTTGTATTTGAAAAGCCACAGGGTGCCACCACGTACAGCCCTCCAGCCCCCACTTCAGACCGTCTAGAGAGCTGTTGAGCTCGAACAACTGAATAACGATTTTCTACGGGCGCCTGGGGGGCTCAGTCAGTTCAGCATCCGACTTCGGCTCAGGTCATGATCTCGAGGTCCATGAGTTCGAGCCCCGTGTTGGCTCTGTGGTGACAGCTCGGAGCCTGGAGCCTGCTTCCGATTCTGGGTCTCCCTCTCTCTGCCCCTCCCCTGCTCACTTTCTGTCTCTCTCAAAAGTAAACCTTAAAAAAAAATACTTAAAAATGATTTTGTAGCCTTTCAGGGTTTAACAACAGTGTGGTGACCCCAGGATTCTCTTGAGACACTTTATGCTCAGTCTTACATAGTGTGTGTGTGTGTGTGTGTGCGTGTGTGCGCGCGTGTGTCTGCGTGTGTGTGTCTGCGTGTGTGTGTGCGCGCGCGCGTGTCTGCGTGTGTGTGTGCGTGCGCGCGCGCGTGTGTCTGCGTGTGTGTGTGCGCGCGCCCGTGTGTCTGCGTGTGTGTGTGTGTGTGCGCGCGCACGCGTCTGCGTGTGCGTGCGTGACATGAGCACGTGTGTGTGTTTACGGGACCGGAACAGGCGATCCCATCAGGTCCCGTGTCTGTGTGCCAGCACGTCTGCTCGTCGGTGCTCAGATGTCCGAGGATGTGGCGATTCGTGTTGGCCAGCCTGGCTCTCCCGTAAATAGATTCCAGAACAAATCCGGCCAGGCCTTGCCCTGCTTAAAAGCCTCAGATGGCTCGTGGAAGTCGGAATTCCTTGACCTCACCCCTCACCCTTCACCCTGCAGAGAACAAGTCATGGGGTAAATAAAGACAGTGAGTTACTTTGTTTAGCACCCGGGGCCCTTTGCTGTGGGCCTGCCTGGTCTCGCCCGTCCCTGGGGGCACTGTCACTTCCGCCGTCCCCTGGAGGCCCCCTTGCCCGCCTCCACTCCTGCTGATCCACGCCCTGCCTCCAGGCCTGCTTCTCTTCTCCTGACCCAGCCGACGCCCGACACCCGCTGACACGCTGACACCCGCACCGGGCAGGTGAAGTGCCACTGCTCCCCCACGGCTCCTGACACCGGTGTCAGGCGTGTGGCCTGTGCACTCGGTCTAACTGTGGGATGGCCCGTCCTTCCCCAGCATGGGCTCAGCCAGCTCTGGGACTCTGGTCGTGGGACTGGACCCCAGGCTCTCAGCCAGGGCCTGCTGCGTGGGGCGAGCTCCCTGGAGCCTGACCGCCTGAGAGCGGAAGGACCTCGAAGGCCTTGCCCCTTGGCTGAGTCCATGGATGGCAGGGAGGAGCACGCACCGTGTGTGGCGCGCCTGTTCTCGAACTCAGCGTCCCCGGGGAGGGGCCGCCCGCGGTCAGAGTGGGGAGTCGGCGAGCCTGTTTGTCCCCAGCTGCCGTTTTGGGAATTGCTTTCAGATGAAGGTGCTGAAAAAGTTCCTAAATTTAGGCAGTCTTTGCCGTAAGCGGAGAGTCTTTGCTTTTTAGGAACAGAATTTGCCTCCTCTTGACGCTGGAGGGCGTGGCAAGTTGGTCTGTTTGGGTCCTTGGTTGAAAACATCAGAACCCCGTTCTAGCCGATGCAGGCCGATGTGGCGTTGACCAGAAGGCTGTGGGGGTGAGTCAGCCTGGGAGGCCAGCCTGAGAAGCAGGCCTGGGGACGGACGGCGCCGGGCCCACCGGCGGGGTCCAGGGAGCAGGCACAAGTCGCCGTGTCTTTGGGACACCGCACTTGTCTCCTGGGCCGGCACTTGGGCCTCCTGTTCCTGGGGAGAATCATTCACCTCTTGGCCACCTCGATCGACAGCCCCACTGGGACGGTGGCAGAGGGGACGGGTAGGCCCCCAAACGCCGTTGGAGAAGCTGCCTCCAGAGGCCAGGGGCGTCGATCCTGTGCAGGCGGGCATAGCACCTGTGCGGCACACTGCGGAGCGGGCCCCGGCTGTCCTGTCAGTACTCGTGGAGGGTACTGGACTCGTGGACTCGTGGAGGGTCCACTGCGGAGCGGGCCTGGGCTGTCCTGTCAGCTGGGGGAGGCCCGTCGAGGGTCCCCAGCGTGATTTCACGCATCTGCTCAAGTCCACCGCTTCCTCGTCATTCCGTGTGAAAAATTCCTTCAAGCTGGACCCTTTGTGGTTTTAACAGAGAATGTGAGGGGCTCGTTGGTGACGTTTGACACAGATGCCCATCTTTACCTGTGCGCACACCGCAGGCAGACTCAGCAGGGGCTTCAAGCACTCGTATGATTCCTTGCAAATAGAAAGGACAGAAATTACACCTACAGGGAGCTGGGACAGTGCCGGGGGACAGTGTTGCTTTTTAAGCCTTAGTACAAATGAGGTCCTTCTTAGGGCGGGGGTGGCCCGGTGACACCAGCTGCAGGGAGACGTCGCCGGGCTGTGTGTGGGCTTCGTGGCCCAGTCCTGTGGGCTGTGACAGGTGGCTGGGGCTGCTGTACACGCAGACCGGGCGGCTCCCACGGGCAGGGGCGCACTTGGCCACGCTTCCTTCCCCTCCAGACCCAGTGGTTGTAGCCTCCTGTCTTCCTGTCCCTCGGGGGCACCACTTACGTGTGCGCTGGGCAGGACAGAGTGCCCTGTGGAAGGAACGGCTTTCCTGAGTGTTCTCTGCTCCCAGACCTGGGAAAAAAAGAGAGATGCCATGTTCTTTTCATCTCTCAAACTCAGGACTCTCGTTTGAACCTTCCCTATGGCAGTCACTGCGTCTCCGTAGAAACTACCGGTTGAGGGACGGCCGGTGTATGGAGTGTTGGAGGAGAGTCCTCAGGGGAAGTCTCGTGCTGCTGTTTTCGAGCTGCCTGCCTTGGGGAGGTCTCCTGACCCTCAGTGTCTTCCTGCCTTCCTCCGGGGATGTGAGTGTAAGTGCGTGGCACCTGAGGTGCCCAGTCCTGCTGCCGCTCTTCCTGGCTGACCTCCCTCCCCCGGCCTCTCCTCACACCCGGAGACCTCGGACAGTTGTCTGTCTAGTGGGTGCGCATTCATTTGGCTCCTCCAGGAGACTTACGATCATCTCTGCAGGACGGGGGTCAGTGGTGTGGATGCCCGGCTTGGGGGAGGCCACCGTGTAGGCCTGTCCTCCACCCTCGGGGTCACCACGGCGGGACCCACCCTCCATCACCCATCACGTGATTGACCCGAAAGTCAGCCTTGCGAGCGCTCGTGATGGACGGGATCCTGCAGGGTAAGATCTGACCCTCTGGGGACGCTGTGGGGGACGGGAAGGGCTCGGTGTCCGCGTCAGTTTGCAGGGCTGTCCTAACAAGCTATCACGGACTGGCAGGCTTAATAGCAGGTGTTCACCGTCTCAGAGTTGAGAGGCTGGAAGTCTGAGTTCAAGGTGCCCTAGGTTGGTTTCTTCCTGAGGCCTCTCTCCTTGGCTTATGGATGATACCTTCTCCGGGTGTCCTCATGCGGCTGCCTCCGTGTGTGCGGGTCTCTGGTGTCTCTGTGCTCTTAGGACACCCGTCTTCGTGGATTAGAGTCTCGCCCTCATGACCGCATTTAACTTCGGTCGCCTCCTTAAAGGCTGTTCCCGCAGGCACAGCCACGTGGGCAGTTCCGGCTTCGACATGGGAATTGGGGGAGCGTAGTCGAGTCCATAACAGTGACCGCCCCTGCCCCTGCCTTCTCTGTCATTTGGTGATACAGCGTGACGGGTGCTTCATCATTCACTCCGATCGGGGCTTTGATTGGAGCCGTGTCAGACCTTGCCAGTGCGGGTGGTCGTTCTGCCGGGGACTTCCAGAGCAAACGGGAGCAGGGAGCAGCGGATTTCTGGACCCAAACTGACCTGTTTCCTTCCTGTCTTTATTATAATTTATTCTAAACAATATGTATATTCCTTTTATGTGTTTATTTATAAATGTTTGTGTATTTTTGAGAGAGAGTGTGGATGAGGGAGAGAGAGAGGGAGAAAGAGAGAATCCCAAGCAGGCTCCCACCTTTCAGCACAGAGCCCGACGTGGGGCTCGAACTCACAAACAATGAGATCATGACCTGGGCCAGTATCAAGGGTCGGATGCTTAACCGACCGAGCCACCCAGACGCCTCAATAATATTTTTATTTATTTTATGTATTTAATTGTATTTATGTGATATCTATATTTTCATATCTTTGTTATTTTAATTGAGGTTGTTTTTACTGGGAAAATGTAAGAGCCATTAGGTTACTATGTTATGAAAATTTGAAAGAATGTGTGTTTAAAACCAATGTTTTTTTAAAAAATTTTTTTTTAATGTTTGTTTATTTTTGAGAGACAGAGGCAGAGCACAAGCGGGGGAGGAGCAGAGAGAGAGGGAGACAGAATCCGAAGCAGGCTCCAGGCTCTGAGCTGTCAGCACAGAGCCCAACGCGGGGGCTCGAACTCACAGACTGTGAGATCGTGACCTGAGCCGAAGTCGGCCACTTAACCGGCTGAGCCACCCAGGCGCCCCTAAAACGAGTGTTTAAGAGTATAAAACAGATTGTGAAAAAAATTATGGAATTTGGGTAAAATTCGGCTGATGACAGTGGGGTGGTTCGGGGCGAGGCCTCCATTCAGGACTGCCTCTTGCTGTCCCCACCGGAGCGTCCTTGCTCCAGCCGGGAGGGGAGGAGTGGCCGGCTCAGTCAGGCCTCAGCTGCTGGGCGGCGAGCAGGGCTCTAACCCCCCACCCCCCACCCCCCGGCCTTGAGCTTGGCCCAGGAGGAATCTTCCTCTCACCGGAAGACCACGGTCTGGCCACACTCCGCCACGTTCAGTTCCGTTTGTGGCTGTGTTCTTTCTGTAATCCGGGTAGGAGCTGGGAAATGTTTGTGCCGATTAGCAGTTGACTGATTAAATCCTATCACAGTCTCCCCAGCTTTGGGCGCATGGGCGTCGACTCTTCTCCCTTTGCTGACAGTGATCTTCGGGTGCTTTTCAGAAAGGGGTTTTGATGAAGAACTTTAAAGGTGACAGATAACACTGGCTCTCAGCCCGAATCCCAAACCTTCCTTCAGTTAACGTTCTGCGGACATCTTGTGACCACGGCCTCCCCAGCCCCTTCCGGCTTCCCAGCGTGGACTTGGGTCTCCTTGTTCTGGCCCATCAGCCGTGTCAGCTGCGGGTCAGCCTTTGGGGCTGGGGCGTGAAGCTTCGGGAATGGCTCTTAGGCTGGCGTTTTCTGCTGTCATACAAAGAGAGGAGGAACGGGTCAGCTTTTGAGTGTCGAATGGGAAGACAGCCTTCAGCCGACACCAAACCAAGAGGAAAGAGGAGTGATCTTTCTCAGCCCCTTAAAAAAATGAGCGTATATTCACTTTTGAAATCCGCAGCATAACATCACTTCTGTATCTTGATGGACAGTGGCAGCCGTCAGTCAGCGTCGTCCTGAAGTACACTTTGTTTCCAGGCTGGTGACTCTGAGCCCTTCTTTGTGCCTTTTGGTTCTGTGGCTGAAGGGTCCTCTGCCCTTGGTCCTTGTCCCGGCCGGCCATGGCAACAGGGGCTGATGCGGGGGGACCGTGGCCGGGGGCCCCGCGCCGTTCAGGGCAGCAGAATGGTCAGAGCCCAAACCCCGGACACGCGTGAAGCTGGCACTGGTAACGATGGCAGTTTGCAGACTAGGCACCAGGAGTCACGTGAGTCAGCTTACATTCATTCCGTGGCTTAATCCTCCAGCAGCTCAAAGACAGAGATGTAATTGCCAATTTGTAGATGTGGAAGCGTGAGACCAAGGATGGAATGGTGGTTCATCCCTCCCCCTCCCGAAGGTGTAATGAGATGCCCAGAAAACCCGGAATTCTATGTGTCTCTGTGTGTGTGTTTGTGTATTTGTGTGTATGTATGTTGCGAACTTTTAAAAAAATGTGTATTTTGAGAAAAAGTGTGGGAGCAGAGGAGGAGCAGAGAGAGAGAGAGAGGAGAGAGAGAGAATCCCAAGCAGGCTCCATGCTGTCAGCGCAGAGCCTGGCGTGGGGCTCAATCTCACAACCCTGGGATCATGACCTGAGCTGGAATCAAGAGTCAGATGCTTAACGGACTGAGCCACCCAGGGGTCCCTGTTGCGAAATTTTTGAGCGATTATTTTCTAACACTTAACAAAAAAAATTCAAACACATGGAAAACACATAGAATACTCTACTGACCTCCTGGGTATCCCCAGTGAGCTTCAGTAGTTATCAGCCCATGGCTGGCCTCATGTCCTCTGTGTGCCCTGCTGCCAATTAATGTTTTCAAGCAAGTCCAAGATACCCTGTCGTTGTATCCATAAATATTCTAGTACCCATCTCTAAAGATGCGCCTGTGTGAGCGCGCGCGCGCGCGCGCGCGCACACACACACACACACACACACGACCACGTTCCCAGTAACAGGAACAGTTCCTTTGCATAGTCAACTACCCCATTCATGTCCAAACTTCCAGCTGTCTGAGGAGCACCACTCACCGTGTTTGAATCAGGATCCATTTACCGTCTACACCGTGCGACCGGCTGATCCTTCTGTGTCTCCCTTAAGGTGCAGGCTCTGTAGCCTTCTTTCTCCCCATGTGGGAGATTTGTGAACAAAGCTGGACTGTGATTGCGTGTCTTGGGGGTGTTTCCTTAGTCTGGAATTTGTTTTTTTTTCTGCGCCGTCTGGGAATTATTTCACGCTCTCCCTTGCCTTCTGTGTTTCCCCATAAATTGGTGGTTTTTGGAGGCTTGTTTTGATTCCACTTCTGGTTTGTTTGGAAGACTGTTTCCTGGTTCATGGTGGCTGGGCTTCATCAGGAGGAATGTACCTTCCAGCTCTTTCTGTAGATGGTAGCAGCCGCTGGTAGTCACGGTCTGGATCCATTTGCGCCTAGGTGTTTAGCGGTTGCACGAGGGCGAGTCTGTAATTCTGTTGTTCATTCTGTTTGCTCGCGGGGAAGCTCTCAGGAAGAAAGCGTTTCTGTCCTGGTGCTGGTCTAGTCTCCGCCCAGCTCTGGGTCCTATTAGGGGAAGAGAGTCGTGTCCTCCAGGCCGGGTGCACCAGTGCCTAGGACAAGGCCCAGACCTGTGGGGGGTGGCCTGGTTCCTGCACAAGGATGGGAGCTGTGCGCTGAGCTCCCCCGCCCCATCTCCAGCCTTCCTGGCCGCGGTAAGCCGATTTTGAGAAGTGCTGTGTGCCAGCCGGGGAGAAGCCGCAGGTGTTCTCCAGTAGCAGAGCAGGCCGGACCCGGCGTCCCCAGGGAAAGAGCAGCCGTGAGTGTAGATGGTGGGGGAGGGGTGGCGGTCTGAATGCCCCGCGCGCCCCTCTGACGGACCGGGCTCTGCCTCCCCATCTGTCCAGCGGGGACGATGCTCCCAGCTCCTCTGAGTCCTGTGGCGGGTGTTGGAAGTGGTGCCAGCTCTGAGCGTGGGGGCTGGGCACAGTGCAGATGCTGTGTAACTGGGGCTTCTGGTGCGGGGGCACCGTGTGCTGTGACGCCTGGCGGCACTCGGGTCTCTGCAGTGCGTGCAGCAGACCCGGAGCCCAGCGACCCCCACGGACGCTGGTTCTGATGAGAAGTCCTGCTCGGAACCGGTGGGTCACGCTGGGGCGAGGTGGGGGACGGCCCAGGCCCCAGACGCCCCGCCTGGCCGTCGGGTTGGACAGTAAAAGGTCCAGGGTGTGAGGAAGCTGCAGGCGGGAGTGAGCGTGTCCACGAGCAGCAGGGTTCGAGCCTTCCAGCTGAGCATCTAGGCAGGGGACGTGCGTGGACGGGTGCTAATGGACAGCACCACCGTGCTTCTAGCCAGGTCCCTGTGGCACGTCCCTCCCCCGCCCCCGTTCCCAGAGCACCCCCCCCACCCCCCGCCCTGGACTGGTCGGCAGTGCACACCCTCACCTTCCCCTGCGCATAAACGTTCTCAGTACACAGAGTAGGAGGAGAACAGAAGTCGTAGCTGGAGAGGCACCTGACAAGTCCTGCTCCCCGAGATCGGGAGACGATGGCGTGTGTCAGAGAGGACGAGGCCAAGCGGGCGGCACGTTGCCCTTTTCTTCGTAGACTGGCCGCCTCGGACCCCGCGTGATGGGAGGCAGGAACTCCGCAGGGAATGGGAGTGTCCTGGGTCCATTCTCGGCTACCGCTTGCTGACGAGGTATTACATTCTAGAGAAGCGACTTCTGCGTGTAAATTCCAGGTGCGGTGCCTCCGCTGCAAAGTCAGAATTTTTATCGAAAGATAAAAGCTTTCAAGCACATCTGTAGTTCCCCTTAGTCTGCGGAGCACGAACATCCCCTTCGAATGTCAGGGCGGAATTTCCTAAGGTGAGGAGAGGGGGCAGGCTTGAAACTCAGCAGAGAAAGTGGAGCCTGATCACTTCCGTATACTTTCCCCTTCTTTAGGTTGGTAATTGTTTCATGTGGAATTTGTATTTTGCGTTAGTGCCTCATTTATTTATTTTTTAAAATAATTTTTAATGTTTGTTTTTGAGAGAGAGAGAGACAGGGAGAGGGAGACAGAATGAGTGGGGGAAGGGCAAAGGGAGAGGGAGACACAGAATCCGAAGCAGGCTCCAGGCTCTGAGCTGTCAGCACAAAGGTGGGGCTCGAGCCCAAGAACTGTGAGATCATGATCTGAGCTGAATGAAGTTGGACGCTTAACTGACTGAGCCACCGGGCGCCCCTTTAAAACTTACTTCCTTTGAATCTTGAGATACTGACCTGATCGTAGGCAGATAACAGGGCAGAGCAGGCTGGCGTATGAAGTGGGGGGCCGAGCGAGGGCTGCATCCCACGTCTGTGTTCCAGAGGCAGGGCCGCTCAGCCCGGTGAATCCAGGCATGGTTGGGCTCTTGTGGCTGACCCACACCCTCGGGCTGGCCACCACCAACGTCCCCGGAGCAGCCGTGCGAAGATGCTCGGTGGAGCCCCGATGCCCTGGCCTGCCTCCTCCCAGGGAAGGCTCGGGCCTGGCTGCTGCCTTTGGCGACTCTTCATCTCCGTTTCCTCGGAGACTGTGAATGAGATTTTTATTTTTGCAGCCAGAAAATCATTTGAAAATATGGAACATCCCTCGTGAAATCCTGTTATATAAAAAGGTGTACATTGAAAAGAAAAGTCTCCTGTGGATGAGTGTGGGTCACAAGGAATGAATTATTTAGAGAAAGAACACCCCCCCCCAAAAAAAAAGACTGATAAGCAGTAGCTTTATGCGATCGTCATGCATAAACGCGTTGCTTCTGTAGGCTGAGAATAGTTTTGATGCATCATGAGCCTAAAAGTTAAAGGAGCCCCGTTTTCCTCCCACCTCGTAAGTGACCGTGGGGAGGTTTGGTAGTGTTTGTCCACAAAGTACACAGCAAGCAGCGGCTCCTCTCGGGAGGAGGCATTTCCCTACACGCTTTGGGGATGGGGTCGGTCTAGTCTCATTTTTCTCCTGGAATGAAAGTACCATCAAGTTTGGAGCCTTCCTGAAACTCTATCCCGTGAAAGTGAAACAGCGATTCTTCTGTGTCAGCTTCGTAGTTTGTTGAGCAAGCCACAGATGAGCAGGGACAGGTAGGGGCTGAGAGGCTGCACAGTCCCCGTGAAGCAGGACGCGGCGGGGGGCGTGTGGCCACCGGAGGGGGACTCAGGCTGCCCAGCGAGCCGTGGCCAGGCCGCAGTGGAGGTGCGGTTTGTGTCCGGAGGGACCTCCATGAAGACATTCATCCGTAGGACAATGCCTGAAGAGTAGCCATCCTGTTATTTTCAAACAAACTATTACTTTGAACGTTTGTAATTTGTGTTCGTTGTCGAATTATTGCAAGTAGAGACAGAATAAGAGAAAAGCCCCAAGCCTAGCATTTCAAGACGCGGTGTGTAGGTTTGGCGTATGTTACATGCTGCTTGCTGGCTTCCGCTCATGTCTCGGGACGAGGCTCTTCGGAGGTTTTCACACGCAGCCGAGAGACCAGAGCCCCCTCTCCGCATCACACCTGTCGTCTTTGCGGGCATGTGGGTATTTCGTAGTTGGCCGCTCTGTTGGACATTTAAGCCCCTTCTGAGTCTCCAGTATCCAGACTGCACGGTGAAGGACGTTTTCCTCGTAGCTGCACTGACCTCTTGCTGGTGATGTTGCCCTCGACGGGTACTTGTTCTGCCAAGATTTTCTCAGTATAAACAGTGTGTTGTTGCGTTGACGCCAGAACGTTTGTACCGATTTACCTTCGGCTAGGAGGATGCCCTCCCCCGGCCAGCCACTGGGTTGGGAGGGGTGGGGGGGTTTCAGGAGGAGTTAGTGCTTCCACCCTGCAAGCCCCAGGGCAGGGGCGGGGGCGGGCAGGGGCAGGCGGTCCCCGCACACTCAGAATCCCCCCCCTCCCCTGACCCTTCTGTTTCTTAGGTCTCATTAGAATATTGATTATGGACTTCTGGCTGACTTCAGGTCTGGAATTTGAGAGTGACGTGGGGACATGGCCAGAGCCCTGGGGAAAGCCGAAGCCAGGGGTGTGGGGGAGGCAGGGGGAGGGGTGCACACAGTCGGTTCAGGCGGTCCGCGAAAGAAGATGGGCTTCTCAGCAGCGCCCGACTGCCCAGCTTCCTTCACGCGGGAACTTGGGAGAGATGCGGGTCTCCGTCCTTTCCCGTGAGCCTGGCCGCGCGCAGGCACCCTCGGGCGGGATTGATACTTTCCATCCCCGTTTGGCTGT
Organism: Paguma larvata; assembly: GCA_030068075.1. Classification (NCBI taxonomy): domain Eukaryota; kingdom Metazoa; phylum Chordata; class Mammalia; order Carnivora; family Viverridae; genus Paguma; species Paguma larvata. The sequence goes on along the minus strand of CM057825.1, from coordinate 4,924,652 downwards.
TTGTTACTTGATCGCCCTCCCGTGTGATTTTCTCGTTCCTTCTGTGTCTGCAGTGCCGATTGTAGCCGAGGGCTGCAAACCACCTAGTTCTCTGGCTTCGGAATCTTACCTCTGCTCGGGGAGTGGCTGCACGCCACCCTCTGCTGCTGGGGAAGATTTCTGGCTGGGCTGCAAGAAAGCCCGTGTCGCCTTGTCGTAGTTAGAGCACTGAGTCTGTGTTGTGGGAAGTGATTGTGGTAAGTCCTCTCCAGGGAACGAGCATTTCTGGAGCGGGCGCCGGAAGTTGCACCGTGCCGCTGATGGTAGTGGCTGCAATTTAGCGGGCATCGACCGGGCGCCAAGCATTTGGGCTATGTTGGCTCCCTCTTCTAATAATCCGCCAAGTCCAAGTTATGCTGTCACGGTGGGGATTCAGAAGTTCGGGGAATTGTGAGCCCCACTCGAGGTCCTCCGGGTGGGGGGTGGGGAAACCGGGTCTGGTGCCCCGGAGCCTGTGTGTGGGTGGAGGCGGAATTGGCAGGAGCTGCAGGTGGCATGTGTCAGGTGCCCGAGACCAGGGAGGGCGGTGCACAGCCGGCCTTCGCCTGCCCAGCTCCGGGGAGAGCAGACAGAGGCCTTGGGCCAGGAGAGTCCGGCTCCCATGCTGCAGACTCCGGGAGCCGGGCACGGTGGGCACCTGCGGCCAGGCTATTTCCGGTCCTGTGTTCATCTGTCCCCAGCTGGGGATGCTCTAAGTGAGGTGCACACATTTGCACCAGAGCCTTTGAGACCATCATGCCTTTCACCACCTGCAGGCTGAGCTCTGAGTCAGGGCCCTTGGCAGTGTCTGGAGCAGGGGCGAGGCAGTGGAGGAAGCAGGTCAGGCTCTGATCCGTCCGGGCCTGCCCTGCCCTGCACCAGCCTCTGGGGGAGGGCACGCAGCTGTGACAGCACCGCCTCTGGGGAGAGGCTGTGCCGCCTCCCTGGGGGAAGGGGACGACCGGAGAATCCTTGTCCTCCGGGGCTTGGAAAGTGGCGCTAAGGCACACCAGTGTGGCTCCGGGCTCCCGGGGCCGGGGAGGCAGGAATCGGCGCCCAGGCATCGGGGAGGCCCAGGGCAGCCGCCGCCCCATGCGCCTTCTCCGTGCGCATTTATCGCAGAAGCTGATGTGCCCCGAGTCTGAAGTTTCTGTTGAAGAAGGGGCGGTGAAAGAAGTGAGTTAAAAAGTACCCGGCAGGAAACCCCACCATAGCGCTGGGGGTGGGGGGGGCCCGCAGGGGCAGTTCCATAAAATACAGGTCAGATCATTGCCGGGTTACCGAGCTCCGGAGCCAGGGCTGCCCGTTCCGTCCTGGCGTGTCGCGGTCCCTGAGCGAGGGTGTCTGTGTACTGCTGGTTCGGCCCCTGCCGGGTGTCACGTCCCGCTAGATTGTGCCGGCTCTTCCTTAGCGAGGAGTTACACGGCCGCGTTCCCAGGGGTCCCTGGTGCCCTTGGCATGTGTTTCCTGTTGCTGCTCTAACACGTTACCCCAGCTTCGGGGCGCCCACCTGTCCTCTCGGGGTGCCCACCTGTCCTCTCGGGGCGCCCACCTGTCCTCTCGGGGCGCCCACCTGTCCTCGGGGCGCCCACCTGTCCTCTCGGGGCGCCCATCTGTCCTCGGGGCGCCCACCTGTCCTCGGGGTGTTCACCTGTCCTCTCGGGGTGCCTACCTGTCCTCGGGGTGCCCACCTGTCCTCGGGGCACCCACCTGTCCTCGGGGCACTCATCTGTCCTCGGGGCGCCCACCTGTCCTCTCGGGGCGCCCACCTGTCCTCGGGGCACCCACCTGTCCTCTCGGGGGCCCACCTGTCCTCGGGGCACCCACCTGTCCTCTCGGGGCACTCATCTGTCCTCTCGGGGTGCCCACCTGTCCTCGGAGCGCCCATCTGTCCTCGGGGCGCTCATCTGTCCTCTTGGGGTGCCCACCTGTCCTCTCGGGGCGCCCACCTGTCCTCGGGGTACTCATCTGTCCTCTTGGGGTGCCCACCTGTTCTCGGGGCACCCACTTGTCCTCTTACAGTTCTGGAGGGCACACGTCCTGAAGTTCAGGTGTTGCCTGCAGGGCCGCACTCCTTCGGAGGCACCACGGGAGGGAGAGCCCTGCTCTGGCGCACGGCTCTCCTCTGTCCTAACGGACGGCAGGGGTGGCTTCCTTCAAGCTTGCCTCACCTCTGCTTCCGTCCTCACACCCCCTCTCTCTCCTACTTCCCCTTTCCAAATTCTTAGGACCCTCATGGTTACATGGGCCCAACTGGACATCCCGAACGAGATCCTTAACCTCAGCACATCTGCAAAGCCCCCTTTGTCACGTGAGGTGACACGGTCACAGGATCTGGGGACTGGGCTGTGCACACCGTGGGTGGGGGGGGGCACACACTTTTCCGCCCGTCACAGCAGTCGTGTTTCTCTGTTTCTGAAGTTCCTGCAGGTGAGTCGTCTCCCAGAGTGCAGAGCCGGAGGGGCACACCTGTCATCCCTGGGGCCCAGCCGTCCACTCAGGGTGGGGACGGGGCGTGCGCCCTGCTGAGCGTCAGGCTCTCTGCTGCGTCTGCTTACTGACGGCGCGGTTTAGGAAGTACAGTTAGAAAATGAGCAGCTGGGGAGTGATTTGGGGCAGTCGGCCCAGGCCCGCTAATGCGTGCGTACCACAGATCTAGGCGTCGCGTGGGGAGCTGCCTTCGGCATCCCAGCTTCTTCTCCTGGTCCAGACTGATGCCTGCGGTTGTCCTCCTCCCCTGGGACCCCCTCCCGCTGTGCAACCAGCCTCACGCCTGCTCACCGTCAGCACCGAGGAGGCCGGCTTACTCTCCCCTGCACTGTTTCCCAGCTGCCCACTGCTCCTGTCCCCTCCTGCATGCCGGTGGGGACACTGCCTGCCGTTTGGCCCTGGCGCAGCCTGTCCTCATCTCCTAGGCACTGTTTTTGAGTCCCATCACATGTGACTGGCCGTCTCCCATGTCACCGGCCACTCTCTGCCTGGAGATGCAGTAACGATGTGTGCCTTGTTCTCATAGTGTCTCTGGGGGGATGGGGGTATTGGGAGACCGTGGCTCCCTGTCCGCGTCTGCCCCTGCAGGAGCCCCAGCTTTGCAGGGTGGATGCCCCCACCGACCTGGACTCCTGGCAGACGCTTGTATGTGCTTGAGATTTTTAAACAGGAAAAAGAGAAACCAGGAGAAAAGGTAGCTTGATCTCCAAAAGCAGAATTTGCAAGGAATACATTCAACTCTTGTTGATTTTCTTTAGATTAGGTAACTAGTCTGTTACCTGCTCAGTACAGCAGATGTGGGACCCTGCGAAGAAGGGAGGAAATCGCCCGTTACCACCCTGTCTGCAGGCAGCCGCGGTCACTTTGGGGGGTATCTGTTTTCTCCACCGCTCTGTTTTACAAGGGTTCCTGTGTGTCACGTGCACCATGGCGTGTCTGCTTTCTTCCTGCTTAATCTTTGTCAGAGTAACATTTTCCTGTGCCCGCCTTTTCATCCACACTGTTTCCAACGGCTGCGTGGTATTTAATCATGGATGGGTTGAAATAGACTCATCCCAAGCTAGATATCTTTGTAAAACTTTTTGAGTGCTTTAGATAAAAACTAAGGGACAGAAACTAATGTTATAAAACCGATAAAACCAAACACCTCTACCTCAGTTTACCCCTCGTCTCCTGCCTGTGTGTGGTGCTGCTCCCTCCTGGAGCCTGTGAGTCGTGGCCGTGGTCTCCCTTCCACTCGGCGTCTCCTGTAAGTTGGCAGACACACGGTTGGCTCTCTGGTTCATGTCCTCAGTGCTTGGTACTGGCATGATGGTGTTTGAAGCAAACAGAAACATAGATTGCTTTGCCACTGATCTTAGAAAGGGAAGGGGCACCTGGGGCGCTCAGTCGGTTAAGCACCGACTTCGGCTCAGGTCATGATCTCACGGTTCGTGGGTTCGAGCCCCGCATCGGGCTCTGTGCTGACAGCTCAGAGCCTGGAGACTGCTTCGGATTCTGCATCTCCCTCTCTCTGCCCCTCCCCTGTTTGTGCTCTGTGTGTCTCTCTCTCAAAAATAAACATTAAAAAAAATTTTTTTTTAAGAAAAGGAAAAATCCCAGGGTGTGTGGGTGGCTCAGATGGTTGAGCCTCCAACTCTTGGTTTTGGCTCAGGTTATAATCTCGTGGTTTGTGGGTTCGAGTCCTAGGTCAGGCTGTGCGCCGACAGGGTGGAGCCTGCTTGGGTTCTCGCCTTCTCTCTCTGCCCCTTTCCTGCTTGCTTACTCTCTCTCTCTCAAAATAAACAAACAGACATTAAAAAAAAACAAAAAAAAAAAAAAAAGGGAAAAATCTCCCGAAACCATGTGCGGTGCTGGTAAGTGTGAAGACTGCAGGGCCAACCACGAACCGGTTAATAGCATCAGAGGTGTGTCGGGTTATGGGCCTTGCAGTGGACGCTGTGTTCCGGAAAAGTTATTTTTTCAATCTTCTGGTCGTTCATTAAAAATCAGAAATGTTCAAAAGTTCGTTAACAACCCCAGTCAGCCACCTTCTGATGAAAGAGGTTTTGACTCTTTTCTTTTTAAAATTAATGAAGATACAGAGGTCTGTGGTAGGCAGGGACTCAAGCGGGTTTTAATAGGAAATTATGTAAGGAAGCTTAATGACTAATTTTTCTGGCTCAGACAAGTGTCGAATGGTCTTAGGGAAATGTGTACGTCTATCACTCGCGAGTTTACTATATTATAATTAAAATTGTATAGGAGCATGTCAGATCATTAGAAACTGGGCGGCATTTTGTGCCGAGGATGAAAACAAAGATTTTACTGGGAATGTTGAGCAAAATTACACTCTGGCTGAGATTAAACACATGGCAGCCGTCCTGCTCCAGTTTTTAAAATCATCAGCCAGGCTTTATTATATTTTTTTGGGTCTTTGTTCTTTTGTCTTTTGCTCTAATGAGAAGGAACGCGCAGAAAATGGCCTTGCGAGGCCAGCGTGAAATCAGCGTTGGGGTTTTCTCACGGCTGGGAACCATTAGGTCTGCCTGCCTGCCGCTTCCCCTGCGCCACCCCTCCGCTCCTCGCTGGGCTGGTGTTTTTGTCTCCGTACCCCAAGTTAGCATCGAGGCCATGTACGCTTTTGGATAAATGCTTGAAATGTAATCAAATTAGAAGTTTACTTAATGCACATCCGTTCACGTAGAAATTCTCGAGTTCATCATAACATAGCCCCACTACGGACTGTTTCCGTAAACCTCAGGGCTGGCCCGTGCCTCAGTTTCCCGCGGCGGCGATGCTGGGATGGTGGCAGTACCTCCTCCAAGCAGTGTGGGGCAGTGGAAACACAGGGACCCCTGGAAAGCCCTGTGTGCAGATGAACGTGCAGGAATAGTGGAGCTTCCTCTCTCTCTCTCTCTCTCTCTCTCTCTCTCTCTCTCTCTCTCTCTCTCTCTCATTGTTGAGGCATTTGGTTTCCACCTCATTTTGCCCTCTTTAGGGCTCCTTGCATGACTGATCAGTTGCAGTATTGACTTTTTCTACAGAATACCGCAGAGAGACCAGGCAAGTAACAGTAGGAGGCAACGCCCGCCGTAAAGGAGCAACCCGGGGACACTGCTTTCCTGCAAACGCCTTCCGTGCCTTCCCCATCCCTCCCCGCCCCCCCCCCCCAAGTTCTGCTGGTGTGTCTGTAGGTGGAGAAGAATCTGCCGCCACCTCCCTGGGCTGAGCCTCCTCCTGTGGCGACCTGCGTCCCTGCAGGAGCACCCTGTGGGGAGCGGGGGGAGCGGTGACCCCAGAGCTGCTGCCTGGCCCCGGGGCTCGCTTGTGAACTTTCAGGGGAGAAGTGCAGTCAAGAAGAGGCAGGACCGTGTGTGAGTGGGGGTCACAGGCGCCTGGCCTCGCTCTAGGTGGTCACTGCAAGTGCAGTCAGAGCTTGGCAGCCCTCCGCGTGGCCCCGCCACGGAGCAGTCCTGGGGGTCGCCCTCTGGGAAGCCCAAGGCCTCCTCGAAGGCGACCCCCTGTGGGGCCTGAATGTCCGCAGCCCTCTAGCAAAACCAGCGTTCCGCCCAGTGGGTGAGTTCGTGCGCATGGTGAGCTGCGCCTGTCCAGTGCGAGGCCCGAACGGTGAGAGGGTGTTGGCTTCGCCTGCCCTTGCGTGCCCCCCGCAGGCAGCAGTCCGCTTTTCAGAACTTTCTCTAGGTGGGGGCATGTGTATTTGGAGCTCAGGGTCCTAGCTGGTCGGCCTCGGGAGAGCCCTCCAGGATCTGACCACTGAGGCCTTTCTGGCTTGTCTTAGAGGCTTTAGTTAGGCCTTTGCTTCCAACGCTGTTGCTGGCTTATCTCCCGAAATGGCTCATCTTCTAAAGCTAATATTGTGTTGCATTCCGCTCCTCGTGGTTTTTTTTTTTTTAGTGTTTATTTTTGGGAGAGAGAGAGACACAGTGCGAGTGGGGGATGGGCAGAGAGAGAGGGAGACAGAGAATCCGAAGCAGGGTCCAGGCTCCGAGCTGTCAGCACAGAGCCCCCGGTGGGGCTTGAACTTGCGAACCAGGAGATCATGACCTGAGCCGAAGTTGGATACTGAGCCAGCTGAGCCCCCAGGCGCCCCGGATGTTTTCTCGTCAAGAAAAAGTGATTTCCATGTCCATTAGTGGAAGCCTGATCGTTCAAGGACAGCTCAGTGGATCTAAACGTCCAGTTTTCCATGGAAACTATCTCCCTTTCGCTCCCGGCGGGAGTAGTTATCACCTTCTTAGTGGGTCTTTCTTATTATAGCACAGTCATTTGGAATCCAGTGTGTGAACGTGGGGGCACGCGGGCGTGGGTGTGCGCACGGGTGAATGTCTGGACATGTGGACATGGGTGTGTGTGCGTGGATGTATGTGTATGTGAATGGGCGTGTGGACGTGTGTGCGCATGTGTGGACGTGGGTGCGTGTGAATGGGTGTGTGGACGTGGGTGTGCTCATGCGAACGTGCTTGCATGTGCACATGCGTGTGTGCGTGTGAATGCGTGCACGTGGACGCGCGTGTGTGTGCGTGTGTGGACGTGGGTGCGTGCCTGTGTGTCCCGCAGTCGCTGGCGCTGTGTCTGGTCCTTTTGTGGCCCCCGCACTGTGTACCTTGGTGCCCACCTGCGGCACCAGGGGATGCATGTGCCGTGAGCACTGTGGGCAGAGCTCCGTCTGGGAGGAGAGCCTCACCTGAGTGTCACGTATAAACGATCTGAACTGTGTGCCTGGTGCCGACAGCCTGTCCGCTTTGCTTGGGTCTCGGGCTGTGTTTTCCTCCCTTGTTCTGGTTCCCCCTGCCCTTCCCTGAGCCTCCCGACACGACAGACTCCTAGCTCCCTGCTGCCCTGACAGCTGCGCGGGTGTGGGAGCCCAGTAGTTCCCTGTTTACTCACTCACTCACTCACTCACTCACCCGCGGGCTAGCAGGTCTCGGGGGAGTGGCTCCCATGTGCCGGCCCCCGGGGCAGGCGTCGGGACTGGGTGGCAAAGGCACCTGGCACAAACTCGCCTTTCTGTAGCCGAGTCTGCCTCGGGGTGGAAGAGCGCACCGAGAGGCTGAACTCAGCACGGCACGTGGCACAGTGTGGGTCACACAGGGTAGGGAACGGGACACGGCGGGGAGGCAGGCGGGGCGTGAGAACGCGGCACAGTCACCGGGAGGGGCGTCGTGGGAGCATCTTAGGAGCCGGGGGAGAGAGCCGGGAAGCTCAGAGGAGCGGTGCGGGCGGATGAAGGGGCTCCCCGCAGGGCGAGTGAGCAGCAGGCAGTGGTGGGCTGGTGGCCTCAGCGGCCCTGGGGTGGCTGCAGGGGGGACGGCGCAGTTACCGCACCGGCGAGGTTGCATCTCAGGTTACCCCCGCCCCCCAAGTCCAACAGTGGCTTGCAGCTCTGAGTGAAAACTGTCACTTGGATTCCAGCAATCACGTCCAGTGTAGCTGTTTGTTGCTGAGCCTGTAGGAGCTTTCAGGTTCAAGTGCTGAATTCTGGATCCTGTCCAAGAGTTACCTCAACAATTGGAATACCTCGGCCATGGGCCATGGGTGTGTTAAGGCCCGAGGCACTGAGTGACCTGGGGGGCTCAGGCGGGAAGTCACTTGCATTCCCCCGCCCTCCTGTTTGTCCTGCAGTCAGTCACATTTTAAATTCTGTGCCTTTGTCACCGGTAACACTGGCATGCTTTAAGTAGCAGGCTTGAAGACTTTTTTCGGAGACTGTGTTTTGTACCAGTCACACTAACTGGTTTCACGTTAGCCCTTCATCCCTGTCTTCCGCAGCAGCGAGTACGTATGCCTGCTGTGGTCGTAACGGTTGCACATTCCAGATAAATGCTGCATCTCAGCTTACGCCCTGCCTTCCTCAGCATAACTTCAGAGAACAACTGTAAAGTCGAATCCATATTGTCGTGTTGTTGAAAAGAAAATAGGGTTAGAGGCTTATTCGGAGCCTTCGAGTGTTCGTGGTGGTACAGATGGGCGTTAAGTGATTTGTAATGTAGAATCTTGAATTCCCGGGGCAGTGGCAAGAAGAGTTTTCGGCCGAGGCGTGCTGCGTCGGTGCTGGTGCTGGAGAAAAAGGAGCCTCTCATGAGATGAGCATTATTTGGCCCCAGGGGCCGTTGGCTTGCACTCTGGCCTCACCCCCGGGCCTTGCAGGAAACCTCGGCCACTGCGTGTGTGTGTGCCTGCCCGCACCTCTGCACGGAGCATGGGGGTGTCCCTAACCCCAGGGGCCGTGTTCTCTGGAATGTGCTCTGTGCACCGGTTTCGTACCCTTTGTTGTCTCCTGGTTGGGTGCACGGAGCAGGACGCCACTGGCAGCCCCTCCCCCGGGGTCCACGCTGCCTTTTCCTTTTGAGGACATTTCGAAGCGTGTCATCGCACAGGGGATTTGGTATCCAGAGGAGGACAGGGACACCCTGGGAAGCAGGAGGAGGGATGTTTTTTAAACTCGTTCCTAGTTTATTAAGAGTGTTTTAATGCCATCAAAATAAGCAGACAGTGATCACTATTGCTTTCGTATGGCATTTGAAACCAGTTTTTACTGGTGGAAGGCAGAAAGAAAACCTCGTTTTGTCTCATCAATTACTTTTTAAAGTTTTTGTTTTTGTTAGGTTTATTTATTTGAGAGAGAGTGCGAGCTCAAGAGAGAGCAGGGAGGGGCACAGAGAGGGAGAGGCAGAATCCCAAGCAGGCTTCACGCTGTCAGCACAGAGCCTGATGCGGGGCTGGACCTCCCCACCGTGAGATCACGACCTGAGCTGACGTCAAGAGTCCGCTGAGCCACCCAGGGGCCCCTCATCACCACTTTTTAAAAGGCAAGTTTTAAATTGTTCATTTTTTCACAGCGAAGCATCGCCTGTGTTTCTGCATGGAAACTGCCGGCTCCCGTAAGAGAGCGCGGCGAGCTGGCGGGGGCGCCTGCCTTTTCCTGGTGTTGGACGGTGGTAGTGTCTGTTGGTCCGGAAGGACGGCTACAGTGCAGCCGTTGGCACGCGAGCGTCTGGCTGCGTCTGGCGGCTCGCTCTGTGGGCTCCTTCCCCTGGGATTAGGAGGGTCACTGTCTGCGGCCGAAACCGGCGATGCGCTGGACGGTCCGCGTCTGAGGGGGGGCAGGAAGGGCGTGCAGCCGGGCCGGGGCTCTGGACTCTCCAGCCGTGCCCGAGCGGAGTTTTAGGGAGTTTTACGTCTAACCCCATGCTCACTCTTGAGATGCGGGGGCAGCGGGCGGATCCTGCTCCTGAAGGATGCCGGTTTTTCTTGCCTCCCGTTCGCGGTCCTTTTCAGGGACGCCGTGCCCGCCCCGGGTGCTTGTTTCCACATTGCACCTACTTTTGAACGTTTTCTCTCTACCCTCCTTCCTGCATTTTCCCCTTTCGAGTGAGAGGGAGGGGCCCTAGGTGTGAGGTGGCACAGGTCACTGCAGTAGTCCCCAGAGGGCCCGCGCTGGGGACAGAGGTGGTAGAAACAGGTTTGCATCCTCATTCTCGCTGAGGACGCTAGTCATGCATTTCTGAGAAGAGAAACTTCAAGAGGCTCGAAGGAGGGATGGTGTGGGGCCTCTGAGGGCGAATGTGTTAGTTCCGGGGCCCTCGCTGGGGACAGGAGAGACAGTGGGTGCGGTTGGGAAGGAAGAGCCACTAGGGGACCCCTGGCTGGCTCAGTCGGTAGAGCATGTGACTCTTGATATCAGGGGTGGAGAGTTCGAACCCCACGTTGGGTGTGAAGCATGCCTCTAAAGAATAAAAAAAAAGTTCTACAAAATGAAGAGCCAGCAAAGGAACACAGATTTCCTTCCCTCCAGGGTTTGGGCCTTGGAAATGAAGCTCTCTTTCAGTCCGGGGTGAGGAAGTGCCTGCATCTAGTCCTCCTGGGTCCCACTTCCTTCCCGAAGCGTCTGGAGCCGGGACAGGGACAGGCAGCGTGAGTGGCAGCTAGCGGGGACACCGTGGTTCTGAGGGTTCCCCCTCGCCCCTTGTCCGTATCCTTGCTGAAGAGAGAACACCGTCTTTGCCTAACAAGATCAAAAAGAGAAAGGAGCCTGGGTATCAGGAAAACAAATGATGTTTTTCCAGACTTCCGAAAGCCGCTGCGTACTCTCCAGGGCGCACTTTCAGAGGTGAAGGGCAGACGCAAGAAAATCTCTACAAAATCTTCTTGCGGAGCCTCAGCGAGTAGCCGATGCGCAAATCCTCGCTGAATTACACGGGGCGCAGAGACCGTTATTACGAAGGGATTAGAAGCGCAGGAGGAACGGGAGCCGTCTGTAGAGACGGTGTTTCTGCCTTCTCATCCGGGACGGGGACAGCGTGGAAAGCCAGGGGCGGTTCAGGGCGGCCGCAAACATTCACAGGGAAATCGAGGACGAGTGGTATTTGGTGCCTGGGAATGAAGAAGTTGCGGATCCGGAGGGATGTTCGCAGCCTTTTTTTATACCCAGCATGGTGCTTTCTGCGATCATATTCGGTTCCTTGAACGAAGTCTAGACAGACGCAGGTTTGAGGAGCTTTTGTTTAAAAAAAAAAAAAGTAATATACTTTAATGGATTTTTTTTTGTTTGGTTGGTTTTTGCTTTTAAGGAGTATAAATACCAAAAGTAATTATAGTTAATTCTCTGGAATATTCTGGAACTTTTTGCCCTTATATAAGCACATACCTCTTATTCAAACAGTTAAAAAGCACAGTTTTTCTGTTCAGCAGAATTCTGCAGTCCCTGTGGGACGACAGGGTCCTGCATCAGGACACGTAGATGGACCTCACTCAAACAGGAGTGTGTGCAGGAGACACGGGCCACCCGAGGGATGGTAGAGTGAAGCCTGCATCCCATGCAGCTGAAGAAAGACACAGGAGGGGCGCCCGGGGGGCTCAGGCAGTTAAGTGTCCCACTTCGGCTCAGATCATGATCTCATAGTTCCTGAGTTTGAGCCCCGCGTCGGGCTCTGTGCTGACAGCTCAGAGCCTGGAGCCTGCTTCACATTCTGTGTCTCCCTCTCTCTCTGCCCCTCCTCTGCTCACACTCCGTCTCTGCCTCTCAAAAATGAGAGTTTAGGGGGCACCTGGGTGGCTCAGTTGGTTGAGCAGCCGACCAGCTCAGGTCATGATCTCACGGTCTGTGAGCTTGAGCCCCGCATCGGACTCTGTGCTGGCAGCTCGGAGCCTGGAGCCTGCTTCAGATTCTGTGCCTCCCTCTCTCTGCCCTTCTCCTGCTCATGCTCTGTCTCTATGTTTCTTAAGAATAAATAAATGTTAAAAAAAAAAAGAGAGTTAAAAAAAAAAACACAGGAGCAGGTGAAGTTCCCCACGCGCCTCTTCTCGGTGGACTTCTCCTCCCCCCCCCGGGAGCTACTGTCCTTCATTTTCTCTTCATTATTCTCTTTCGCGCCTTTGCAGTTTGACCGTTTAATAGATGTGTCCTCACATAACACATTCTTGGTTTTTGCCTGGTGGGGTTTTTTTTTTTTTTTTTTTTTTTTTTGTGAGCTTCGCGGAAATGTAAGTTATGTGTATGTGGTTCTGTGACTTGCTTTTCCGGCTCACCATTATGTGTGTCAGCCAGTCGGGGTGCTGCCTGCAGCTGTGTTTCCTTCGTTCTTGCTCCCTGTAGTGTTCGTTCTATGGGTGAAACAGCGTGACCGCCACCGTGGTTCTGTCTTGCTCTTCCTGATGCATGCATTTTTTTTCCCCTGCTGACGCTGGCTGGTATCTGGCATTTTAAATGGATAAAGGACCCAGATTGTGAGCGACCGTTCTACCCCAGGAGGGAAGTTGTCGTTCTTCCTGCTGGCAGGGTTATTGCTCTTCAGGCTTCAAGACTAGTGGTGTGCCCACTTTCACGCAGAACTGGTGTGCGGGCTGGGGCCCTCCCAGAGAGCAGAGTGCAGTTCAGACAGCGGGGCCCCGTGGGCATCTCGTCAGGATCCCGAGGTCAGGGGTTCGAAGCCAGAGAGCAGGGACCCATCCTGAGCACAAGGGCTGGCGCCAGGCCCAGGTCGTGGCCGTGGCCTTCAGGGAGCCTTCCTCGTGCGGACGCGTGGAGCAGAAGTGAGTCCCGAGATGAAAAGGAAGCAATCCGCACAGATGACTTCCTCCTGTGGTTTCAGGCGGCTTCGCTGTCGGATCCGAAGGGCGCATCAGTCCCCAGCCTCCCTCCCAGGAAAGTACAGTCTCCTCGCCGTTCTGGTAATTCCCTGTTCACCGTGGAAAACAAACAATCGCACAACGCCAGGAAAGACCCGAATCTTCAGCCCCCCTCTCCTGCCTGCTACTAACACCCGTGCTTAATGTGTCCATTCAAATTTTTAAAAAACGATTATAAAACTATGTATGTTTTACGTGAGACAACCTTAAAAAGAAAGTAGATTTTCCTTCAGGCTTTTATTATTTTTTTTAAAGTTTGTTTATTTTGAGGGAGAGAGAGACAGTGGTGAGTGGGGGAGGGGCAGAAAGAGAGAGAGAGAGAGAGAGAGAGAGAGAGAGAGAGAGAGAGAGAATCCCAAGCAGGCTCTGCACTGTCAGCACAGAGCCGGACACTGGGCTCAATCCCATGAGCCATGAGAACTGAAACCAAAAGTTGGATGCTTAACTGACCGAGCCAGCTTAAACTTTCGAAAAGCACTTGGCCGCGTTCGCCTTCTGTGTCTACGTTACATAAACGTGCGTGTGGTTAGCTTTACTGAACCCTCGGAGGATGCCCTGTGGCATCAGGACGCTTCACCGGATACTCCGCGTGTGTGTCCTGAGAACGTGGAAATAATTCTCGGTAGTCCCCACCACGGAACGTTATTAATCCAGCATCACCCTCGTCTCTGCTGCTGTGTTTACAGCCTCCAGTTGTCCCACTAATGGCCCCGGTGGCCGTCTTGAAAGTTTCTGAGTTTTATTTCTTTATTTATTTATTTATTTTTTATATATATTTTTCAATTTATTATTATTTTTTTAACGTTTGTTTACTTTTGAGAGACATAGAGACAGAGCGTGAGCAGGGGAAGGGTAGAGAGAGAGGGAGACACAGAATCTGAAACAGGCTCCAGGCTCTGATGAGCCGTCAGCACAGAGCCCGACGGAGGGCTCGAACTCACAGACCGTGAGATCATGAGCTGAGCTGAAGTTGGCCGCTCAACCAATTGAGCCACCCAGGCGCCCCCTGAGTTTTATTTTTACCTCTGGGAGCTGGACCACCGGGATAGTGGGCACCAAATTGCAGTGAGGATTCATCGATCATTGTCGGATTTGGGGCTGTTCACCTGTTGGCTGAGGGCTGGCTTTCCTTTAGGACCTGTTGGGTAAGTTGAGGCACTGTCATTTCCTGGGCATTGTCTGGCCCCCTGCCTGCCACACGGAATAAGCCTGTAGTAAGTCCTGGGGGGTGGGCTGGGCTATCAGCACAGCCGAAGGGGCTCAAGTGTCAGCTGCAGGTTCCAAGTGGGGAGGTGACGGAGCTGGGGTAATTACAATGTAGCCATTTTGTTGAATATAAGATATCTCCTTCATGGCTATTAAGTTTCCACTCCTGCAGGGGTGCTCAGTAGGAGACTGTTAAATCCACGGGGCCTGGCATTGGGGGCGCACATTCCCTGTCCCTGGGCGTTGGGAGAATTACTAGCTCAGAATGAAGGGCCCCCAGAGTGTCCAGATGAGAGCTTCAGGACAGGGGCTGTGGCTGTCCAGGGTGGTTTTTGGGGCCGCCCCCAGCCCTGGAGCCGTGCCCTGGGGTCTGGCAGCTTGAAGGCATAAGCGCTTCTGTCCCTACAGGGACCCTTTGTGCCTGCTTGGAGGCCTGCGGCTGGGAGTCTGGGATGAATCCACACCCTGTCGGCAGGAAGCTTCTCCAGGGCTGGCCTGGCCCTGGGCTGCCCACCCTGTTGGTTTCCCGTAAAAGTTTACCCTCTGTCCTGTCCTTCAGTCTGAAGTGCCTCCCTGGAGGCTGCCCGGAGCCCCCCCTGCTCCGAAAGGTCATTTTTCCTGCTTCAGAAACAAAGTATATCTCTTAACTCTCAGCCAGCTCCAGAGGGCGCAGACCGTGTTACAGCAGACAAGGTCACAGATCGCGGCCACCCTGGAGGAAGGCAGGGCCAACCTCTGCCCCGGGACTGGGGTCTGGGGGCACCCCGGCTCCTACCGAACTTCCTCCCTTGGGCGTCACCCCCTCCCCCTCCTAAGGGGTGTGGTTTCCTCTTGGAGTGGGTCAGTTGGTACAATTTGACATTTTGTTTCCAAACAGATTGAGCCAGACATTTTATTTCCAAACAGATTGACACAGGAAATGGAGAAGACACTCCATTTCCTGTGTCTTTTTCTAGGAGTTTCTTGAGCACTGTTCAGCAGGGTGGATGCACCTGGGAAGGGAAAGAACTCTTCTGCGAAGGCGCAAAGTATTTTTCTGACTGTATCCTCTTAGGCTCGCCCAGGTGCGTTAACAGCTCTTGTGAATTCCTCTTCCTGCTCGACACTGAGGTGCGACCTCAGGCGGGAGCACCTTCGGTGAGCTCAGGTCTCACTCGTGCCTTTGCGGGAGCCGCGTGGGAGCTGGGTGGTGCGGAGGAGGGCCGCTCTGAGCCCTCCCTGGTGCTAGCGGGTGTACTCTGAGGCACGCGGTGGCGGCCTGTGTGCTCCGAAACAGGCTCGGGAAGATCACCGGACGGATTAAGATGACTTCCCACCAAGGGCTTGGCATCTACCCTCCGCCGCCGCAGATGGGACAGTTCATCCGTCCGCCTCCTGGCTCTGGTCACACCCCTCTCCTCACGTGCTGGCTGCCCCATTGCCTCCCCTTCCCCCCCATCCAAGGAATGGATGTTTAAGTGAATGTTTAAATGCAAAGTGACTGTGGGCATCTTTTTATGAGGCTAACCTTGAATGTGCTCAGTGCTTACCGAACAGTTGGCCTTGAATGGCCGTCTCTCTGAGTGTTTGCTCAGATGTGGCTCCACTGGTTCCGGGACCACGACAGGAACGAGTGGCAGAGGTCTCCAGTCCAGTTGGCCATGCGGTGGCCCATCAGGCACTGTGGCAGGACGGAACAGAGCTGGCAGACGGACATAGGAAGTTGCGGTTTGCTTTTGTGAAGAACGTGCCCGAAGCAGCCACTCCAAGTGCTTCTGAGGTCCTGGCTCCACGGGGACGGTGTCCCTTCTAGATGGCTCCGGGTCTAGTTTCTATTCTGTAAGCTTTAGAAGGAAAGGATGCTCCTGAGGGCCTGACTAGCCTCCATGGGGTAGAAGAATAGGATCCTTCTCAGAGTCGTCGTGGCCGGAAATAGGCTTCGTTCACCGGAAGTCAGGTGCTCGAAGCACGGAGGCCAAGCACGTGAGCACTCTGCCCTCTTATTTCTGCCTGTCGCCCACCAGGGTGGGGCAGTGTGTGCCTGGTGAAGATGGGGGGACCCACCGAACCCCACCTCCACTGAAGATGCCTGGAGCTCCCTACCACATGAAGCCCTTCGCTTGAGGCCCTCCCCGGCTGTAACCATCAGACTCGAATTTCCAGTGGATGAAACGGGAAAAGTCTGTCTTCCTGTTGGAAGGTTGACTTTATGAACCTTTTGTCTCAGGTTTCAGAATTGCTTGCTTTCCGTGGATGAGACCGAAGACCAAGCCAGGGTCACGTTACCACCTTCTCAATGGCCCTGTCTTCTGCGGGTGGAAGTTCTTAATAGTTTAGCTTTTCCATTTTGGCTTGAGTTAAACAATATTCTGATGAGACAAGCAGTCACTTCAGCACTCGGGGGGATCCGTCGTAGCCCGCGGAGTAGAATCAGGTGGAGTCAGGCCGTCTGCTTCCCCAGCCTTCCCCCCTCCCCTGGGCTACTGCCCTTGTGTCGTGCGGATCACCCTGTTGGGGGAACCAGGACTCCGTGCTGTCATCCACATGGGCCTCAGAAGCTGACCCCAGGACCCACCTGGGTTCAGAGGGCTTGTTAATAACTGTGCTGTTGGTTAGGTCATTTCGACGGTCTCCTCCTTCCCACGTCGAAGATACCGTATGTGTTCGAGAACGGCGTCCGTGAACACAGCTTCGTTCGACCGCACGGCCTGCGTCTTAGCATTTTGCTTGGGAGAGGAGGGGACGTTTGTCGCAAGGCTGTGAGAAGCTCTGGAGAAACACCGCGTCTTCCCAGTGACAGTTCTGCGGGGCTAGCGTATGAAACCTGAGTCAGAGCCTTATGTAGAGGAAACGGGAGACCCACTTGAAACCTGGTCTGGGTCTCTTGCAACCGCAGATACTGAAGCCGGGGAAACGGTTGCTGGGGCGGTGTGCTCCCGGCTCCTGGGCAGATTCAGTCAGACTCGGAGCCGCCTCTGGAACCCTTTGCTCCTGAACATGGTGGGCTGTTGGGCCCTAGTGAGGCGTGTGTCACTGTTAGTGGGAGTCGCCCCCTACAGCCGTCCCTGCGGGTTCTGCTTGGGGAGAGCGGCACCAGGGCCCCTCAAGGAAGCTGGTCCCCATCCCTCCTGCCGCCCTAGGCTTGGATTCTGGCCTGCGGGATGCAGCCTTGGGATGGGCAGAGCTGATCTCTTTCTGCTCCGCTGACGTTGAAAGCACTCGAAGCCTGGGACCGTCTTTCCCACACCCTCTTCTCTGCCAGAGCAGCGGGCATTGGTTGGCGCCTGCTGAGCCCTTGTGGGACACAGAGCTCAGGGGGGTGGGGGAGGCCCGGAGCCGCGGCCTGGCCCTGGAGGACGGGGACGCAGAGCACAAGGTGGTCCTCCAGCTGGCAGAGCTAGCCCCGTGCTTGTCGGCTTCAGCAGTTGAAGCCGCTTGTAATCCCTTTCCACCGTGCGCCTCAGCGCGGGTGAATTCGGTTCCTGAGAGGAGAAAGAATCCCAGATGCTACAGCGGTTTGTGACTCTCAAAGTCCACAGGACGCAAGCAGACGCACAGTGTATCTCTGCTGTTAACTGTCACCGGGGAGAGCGACTAGGGAAAACGTTCTGGAAAGGTTTTTTGTAAAAAAAAAATGAAAAATAGGTTTAAAAACACTGCTTTATAGTAAACGCGGTCCTTTCCTTCAGGCCTTTGTTCCTGGGGTCCCGTCTGTCTGGATGTCTGCCCCCCTGCCCCAAGGTCACGGCCGGACCCTTCTCATTCCTCAAGATACGGCCTTCACTCTGTCTAGGTGGGGATTTCTGTGCTGGGCTGTAATGATCTATGACAGAGGGGATCAGAGGACAGAAATCCAGGGACATGCGACAGCTGTCACCAAAGCATGCCACACCGATCTGGGCTGACCCCTGTACCTCAGTCGCCATCTTGCCATGGTGTGGGAATGTCGCCGTGAGCCAAGCGTACGGCCACAGGAGTACCGAGGCTCAGTGCCCGGCAGGCTTCCTGCCCACCCTGATGAGAGCCGTCCTGCTTCTCTAGGGCTTGAGTGTCCTGCGAAAAAGAAAATAAGAGGCTTCAGAATCTTTTTTCAGGGGCACAGGGGACGAGAAAAGTGGAGGCTGTAGCCCAGAAGTAGCCTGCGTTGGAACTAGCCAAGTCGGACTCCTCCTGTTTCCTGGCATCCTGTCAAGAGAAGGAATTCGGGTTCCGGAAGCATGCCTGGGACCCGCGTGTCTGTCCCAGGTCTCCGTCGGGACACGGGGCTGGGGTCCTTCCAAGGCGACGTTGGTTTCTGTCCAGGATTCTGGTTATTTAGCAGGGGATGGCAGGGACGGGGTGGGAGCTTCTGGGGAGAGAGGGGGGTGATCCCCAGGGGCGGCAATGATGGCTTGCCTTCTTAACACCAGTCCTGAGGTCCTGCACGTCGACAGGGTCCTCGTGGTGGGGGCCAGAACGAGGACCTGCTGGCCGGAGACCTCCCCGTGTCTGCCTCCCCGCCCAGAAGCTTGCTTTACCTGTGTCCCCTTCAGTTTCTTTGACAGAATAGAAGGTTTTATTTAGATGCTGCGGTGAATCTTGAAACAGATTAAAGAAGGTTCTGGAATCTCCTACTGGTTGAAGAAAACCAAGCAGTTTGTAGGAGCAGAGTGAGAAGGTGGGCCGTCTCTCGTCAGCTCGTGAGGCAGCACGCGCGCGCCCCTGCTGGGTTGGCGGTGCGGCTGTGCGGAGGTGAGCCCCCAAGGAAAGATGCTTTGTCTCACGGGAGACACACAGTCTTAGGACTGTGGTGTAAGGTGTCGTCAGGGAGCGATGTTCTCTGCCCTCGGCGGAGAGCAGAGGGGGGACGGCAGCAGGCCGGCGGGTCAGAGCCCATGTCGCCAGCCCCAGGAGCTAGCTTAGCCGTACCCACGTGTCTTGGAAGATTCTAAGCACTCTTTGAGCAAATCTTTGCCACATTTTTGTTTTGTTTTGTTTTGTTTTGTTTTCTTTCCAGTACTTGACTAAAACTCCAGGGACTAATATGCTGCTTTTATGGGCTTTTCGAATGTTTTCCCAAACTCTTGGAAGCCCGAGAGAACGAGTTGGGCTCCCCGGAGCCTCCTGGTCCCAGTTACGTGACCGTTGCTCTGCTGCCTGCAATACCTATAATAAGAGACACGAGTCACACCCTTCCAGCATTTTCCACCAGCTGCCCTAGGAAAACTAAATGCTGATGAGTGAGACCACAGATGTGTGAGGCCAATTTCCAGCCTGGCACAGGCGGAACCTGTGGGTGCCGTGAAATCCATTAGCGCAAAGATTAGCAGATCCAGGGCCTGCGTCTGATTGAAGGAGAGAGGGCCTTCGGTGTTCTGGGCTGGTGGGGTGCCCTCTGCCTGCGTTATTGTGCTTTCTGGATCCTGCCTCTGACGCCCGCCTTCCCGGCAGGGAATAACCTCAGCTCGTTCGTGTCTCTTCAGCCGTGGGGATGGCCTTGTTTCACTTTGTTCCCCGAGAAGCTGAATTTGTGGGTGTGGGGGCAAACTTGGGAGTGGAGGCAACAGCCGGATGCTTGGGGGGTGGGGTGTCTGTGCATCAGAAAGAAAAGACCCCGGTAAAATTCTCTGCTGGTCTGTACGTAACAACCTGTTCTTGAAACTGTCTTATGACAAGGCATAGACGCTGGCCACAGGTGTGATACCTGCCAGGTAGCCAGGCGTTGGGGAGGTTATCCTCGTGTGATCATTTCTGCCCAAATGTCATGAGGAATAGTCATGTCCGTTTTAGAGTGAGAAAGCAAACAGGCTGATTGCTAGAAGGTTCCTGTTAATTCTGGAGCAAAGGGTGAAGTCTAGTGCTTTGGGCATAGATTCAGCACTCAGACAACTGATTTCTGTTTCCCTGGTTTCCAAGCCGTGACCCTGTCTGTGGGTCCAGAGGTGCTCGCCAGCGCCACGTCTGTCACCGTGTTCCCATCGTGCGATTCAGGTGGCCCTTCGTGGCGTGTCTCTAAGATTTCTCTCCCCTCCCCCGCAACTTACTTTCAGAAATGCTGGGGGTGTGTAGAGGCCTGCCGCCCCTCATCTGGAGTTCAGAAATCTAGAAGCTCCTCAGTTAGCAGCAAAGCCTGGGCCGTTCAGCTGGGGGACTACTTCTGGTCCTTCCCTGTTTGTGCTGGGGAAAGTGTGCGCGTGTCACACTCCCGTCTTCCCCGTGTTTGGTTAAGGGTGCTCCGGAGCCGAGGTCGGCAGCCTGCATCCCTCAGCCCAAATGCGGCCCTCCACCTCTGTTTTTGTAAATAAAGCTTTTTTGAAACTGACACGCGCTTCAGCGTATGCCTTCCCTCTGGCTGCTTTTGCATCTGGCCTCCTGGAAAAAGTGCTTTGATTGACCCTCGCCCTAGAGAGAAACGGGGCCGCTTGCGAGGTGGTCGTGGTGCACTCAGCTGGAAGGCACTGCTCTCCGGGGCTTGGGCGGAAAGGGGGCAGCGGTCCCTGGGTGCGAGGGGCTCACCCAGGTGACTGAGTGTTTCAAGGCTTCGCGTTCCTCTGGGCTTGTGTATACCTCACAGTTCTGGGAGGGGGTATGCTAAGTAAATGAACTTTTCCAGGCCTTTTGTATTTAAGGAATGTGGCCTGGAAGAGGCCCTGGAGGGGTCCGGCGGGGAGGGCTGGAGAGGACCAAGACAGCTGGGGAAAATCCTGAGTGCAGGCCTCCTTCTGGAAGCACGGCGTCTAGGTTTCCGGAAGCCCCTGGCTCTCCGAGGCCTGCCGAACGCCCCTCGCCCCAGCCGCCTGTGTGGAGAGCCGCTGGGGAGGTTTAGGGGACATGCAGCCCTGTTCAGCCTCTGTGTTTAGCTCTGCCAGCCTGTCCCACCTTTCCTGGCTCGAGTGGAGTTTGCCCGTTAGTTTTCTGCACGCCTTGCGGGCAGCTTTTTTTCCTTTAAATTAGTTTTTTTTTTAAAGCCCTTTTCCGCAGTCTAATTTTTAAAAATGAGCCTCATGCTATTTACCTCTTGGCACCTGGGGAATCACATCAACGGTATTGATACATCCGAGCACTCCCGAGTCTGTCTTATGAACGCCCTTGGCAGTTTGTTCTATTTAGGAGCCCCATCTCATCCACCTAGAATCGTTAATTCAAGAAATGAGGTAGCAAATACGGGCAGCACCCTAGCTGCAGCCCACAGTGTGATTGGGAGACCGGTGTCCCCTGGGAGCACGTCGGAACTGCAGGGTGCGTCCCTGAATCGTAAGTGCATTTGGGTCCCCACGTGACCCACGAACGCGTCATGGTTTGAGAGGCTCCGGGCGGCTCCGTTAACCCCTCATCCTTTTGTGCACCCCTCCGTGCGGAGGGAGGCGGGAAAGTGAGCAGTAGCAGCTCCGTTCTCTCTGACCCATGGTGCACCTGTGGGGTGTCACCTGTGCCAGAGGCGAGGAAGGGCACCGTCCTGCCCAGCATCCCCAGGTCAGGCTGGGTCTAAGGGGAGGCCCTTTGTGGGCTGAGACCCTCCTTTCTGCCTAGCTGCCTCATCAGAGGGCTTCCTGATGGCACTCTGGGCCACCCCCAGCTACAGGGACCATCACGTTCCCAGGGAAGCCTGAGGTCAAGCCTGGGCGTGTGCCGGGGCCGCTTCGGGCCGCTTCTGTGCGGCGCTCTGCGGGCCCTCACGTAGTACATTGTGACGAGTTCGGTCACAGCGTCACCTGGAGCTGGTGGCACTTGCAGTGTTACTACCTCTTGTGAGCCAGCCCTTGCGGCTCGTGTGTGGCCGGCAGTGCTCTCTGGGGAGTTGCCTGTGGCCGGCTGGGCTGGGGAAGCTCGGCTCCCCTTCCCGTCAGAGGGAGGGGCAAAGACCGCTGCTGGGCTGGGCGGAAAGGCATTGCCTGGGCGCAGGCGACGAGAGGCTGTAGGCTTCTCCGGGACCAAAGGTGACATGTTTGCGCCTCCATGATGCAGGAGGGTCGGCCCTTCCATTTGTCCTCATTCATTTGTGGATTTTCAGGGGCGTCTGGTGGGGTCGGTGCGTTGGCGATCAGGCGCGCGTCCGCGTCTGGGCAGGAGGAGGAGGAGCAGAGCTTGGTCTTCCCGGAGTGCCGGCCGGCGGTGGGCAGGGCAGGGCCAGCCCCGCGCCCGCAGGGCCGCCCGCCCCCGGCCTCGGAGAGTGGGGCGTTGGCCCACGGCTCTGCCCGAAGCCGGAGTCCCCTGCGAGGTTCTTTGCCCGGCTTTCCCTTTTGAGCCCTTTGTAGCATTGAAGCCCTTTGCTGCCAGTGGCTTCTCACCAGTCATTCACCGTGCAGAGGTCAGCAGCCGAGACCGCGGAGTGGCGTCCCAGTTCATCCTCGGGCCCTGCCTCTTCATCCCGCAGCAGCGGGGGGAGCTGCCGGGAGTGCGGGGTCACAGCCACGCCCCACAGCCGCTGGCTCAGGGAGCCGGTGCTGCCGGGCCGCCGGCCCACGCCTGAGAAGCCGGAGCTCCAGGATGCCGGAATGGGATGGAGAACCTGGGTTCTTCTGGCTAAAGCGTGCACTCCGAGTCTGCCGGTAAAATAGTGTTTCTTAGCAGTGAGTGTGCGTGTACGCTGGAGGGAAGTGGCAGGCCTGGTGCCCGCCCCGCCCCAGGCAGGGCAGGAGGCTTCACGCCCCACTCCCACCTCCAGTGCAGGTGAGAGCCCCTGGGGAGGTCGGGCCCTGTCCTGGGGTGAGTGTGTGTCTCTCTCTCAGGAGCCTGTTCCTCCTTCTGGGAATGAAATGTCCAGGCTTTCCGTCTCCGCCGCTGGTTGTGAGCAGGTGAAGGGAGAGGAGCCAGACAGGTTCTCAGGCCCCCTCGTGGACTCCTTCCGAGGAGTTTCTTTCCCAGGCGCGTTCTCGGAGGGCATTTGCCGAGCGTTCCTGAGTGGGCCGCCTTTAGATAATGAAGGACAGGCCCTGACAGCTTTCTCTCGGATACGGAAGGGGCTCTGCTCTGCCCTGGACCGGTAGGTCCGTGAGGCGGAAGTGGGGGTCCTCTGAGCAGGCCCTGCAGAGAGCATCGTGCACCCCAGCACTCTGGGGCCCCTGCCACCCTTCCTGCAGCTGTGAGGGAGTATTTTGGGGAAGGAGGAGCAAGAACTCTTGTTCCTGGTGTATCCTGGTTTATCCCCTGCTGCTTCAGAAAGGTGCAGGAAGTTTACAAAGCTTCTGGAAGCACTCTGGTGTGGGGTTAGGGTACAAATGGCTGAAATCTGGCCCCTGAGACCCACTTGAAGGGGACTTTGGAGAAGCCTGACTGGGAGGAGTTCGAGAGGTGTCTGAGCGGCTGCTAACCTGCCCCCTGGCCACGTGCTTCTGGCCGGCTCCGCGTGGATCCGCTGTAAATTGCGCTGGCGTCGAGAAGCACGGTTACCACAGGGAGGGGAGGGAAGGTGGCGCCAAGACATTTATCAAGGCACATTTTATAACTGGAAATAGTTTAGGAAACCAAGCTTGGAAAGCTTCCCTGGTGTACTTATAATGCAAATGGGATTTCGTTGTGTGTTTAATGCTTGCTGCGTAGGAAGCCAGGAAGACCCGTGGAGTCGCTTGGTCAAGTAGAACTGTGGTTCTCTGGATACAGCGCAGAACCCTGGGGAACGGACTTTCCGGAAAGTGTGGAATTCGTCCGTCACCGCTTCATCCCGTCAGCCATTCGCTCCCCAGAAACGCTGGAGGAGCGGTGCCTTCTTGCCAGGCAGCGGGGACGTGGGGGCGGGAGCGGCTCCGTCGCCTGCAGGGGTGACGGGCAGATGCAGCCACCTGTCCGAGGTCCGGAGATAGGTGAGGCTGGGGTGGGCAGAGTCGCTGTGGAGGCAGGGAGGCTCAGAGCCTGGGGACAGATGCCGGGGAACCAGGAGACAGCAGTGTCTGCAGTCCAGAGAGTTGAGTTGCAGGAACACAGCTGCAGAGTGCAGTGCCCAAAGGGGAGTGTGATGGGCCATGCGTGTCCCTCTCACCTGAGCCGTGTCCTGCTTTGCAGAGCCGTGGGGCCTTTGTGGACTCAGGTAGGCCAGAGAGGCAGGGCCTGCTTCGGTCCTAATTGTGCACACGCACACCGAGTTTGTGTGGGTGTGCGTGTGGCAGCCCCTGGACGTGCAGTTTCTCTGAGCCTCAGTCGTATCAGCAGGTAGCTGAATGCTAGCACGTGGTGAGTACTTCACAGGTGGTCGCTGCTGTCACAGTCACCGTCCTCGTTCTCGCCGTCGTCGGTATTAAAAGGACCTGTCGAGCCTTGGTGTGCGAGCATATCTCCCTGCCCTGCCCCCTGACATTTGGTGGCAGCGGGGTCTGTGTGTGAAATGCAGCCTGGTCCCTGGCGTTACCGGCTGGCACTTTATATCTGGGGCCACAGTCGGACCCTTGGTCGGGTGGTGACCTCCAGGCTTCGGACGTGAAGTCAGCAAAGGGCAGGGGTGGGGGGTGGTGGGGGAGCCTTTCAGGGCACCTGTAAGCATGTCCCGTGTTCCTAAGTGGATCTCCCCGTATTCTGCAGTGGAAGTAGCATTTTTTCCTGAAAATGGCTCAGCCGAGGTCTCTCGATGGGTGACAGAAGCTCAGGTCAAGAATCAGAGAGCCACCATCCATCCCACACCCCAACCGCAGTTGCCCCGAGCCAAGGCCAGACCCGTGGAGCCTGTTGCTGGGTGGATTAAAGGCTTTTCTCTCGAGTCACCTCTGGCCAGAAATTTGGGGAGGCCTATTTGTAACCAACATTTGGCCCAGTCCCTGCAGGAGGTCTGCAGAAGTGCTCCAGGGAAAGGGAAAGTAGAAAGGCATATTTGAAGGTAGGCTTTGGGGAGGAAGAGGAGGGAGCCTGGGAGACAGTCCATTAATCGGGCAGGAAACTAGGAGCCCTGATCTTGGGCACCGCGGTGTAATTAGCACGGGGCTGCCTGTGTGTTTATGCCGGAGCGGAGTGTGGCCTGCTTAGCGGCCCCTCCGATTGGTTCGCGTGCCTGGCTCTTGATCACATGCCCTGGGGTGGGAGTGGGGCACCATCTCGGGGGCACCCTGGGGGCGCCTGGACCTTCCTGGTAAGAATGCAAACCAGGACCAGGCTGCCATATCATAGCCCTTTCCCAGCAGCCCCTCGCTAACCTGGGGCTGCTGTTGGGGTTATTCTCCGGGGACCACCAGGGAGGCCTCCAGCTTCAGGGCGGGGTGGGTGGGTGGGGAGAAGGCGTGTTCCATTTACACGCCTGTGGTTGGAGGTTCCCAGGGCCTCATAAGCATCTTGATGCCATTTGGAACCGTTGTTTTGAGTGTGCCGAGCAAACTTTCTCTCCAGCCAATAAAACTGTAGGGAGGTCTGGAGAGGCCGTTTCCATGCTGTGAGCACTTGGTTTGCTAGTGTTTGGGAGCCCTGAGGGCGCCGGGAGAAGGGAGGTGGGATGGAGTGGCCCAGGGCCCTGGTGCCCCGAGGCAGAGCTCTGTGGTTCTTTTCTCCAGATGGATCCGATCTTAGGAATCCCGGTGAGCGAGGAACGTCTGTCTCCTCAGAGGAGCCAGCGGCTTGCCTGCTTTGTAATAGGACCCTCCTGTCTGTCCCCATCCCTCTGGTGCCGAGTGCCTGCCGTCCGGCTCTGTGGGCCTCCCCGAGGCATGTTGGGTCTGCTCAGCTGAGAACCAGAGGTGACACGGCCCCGAGGAATGGTGGGCTGTCCACTTGTGCCGGTCGGTCTGCATCTCCGAGCGAAGGCACCACCTGAGTGTCTGCAGCCCGGCCGCGTGCACAGGCAGGTGCTCCTGACGTCCGGGTCTGCCCAGTGAGCGCGCACGTCCTGCCGGCCGGCTCCGCGGGGGCCAGAGGGCTTGGCCCTCCCCCCCCCCCCCCCGCAAGCCCCCTGCGCCCCCGGCTGTAGGGCAGGAGGGCTGGCCGTGTTCGGAGGCTGGGCTGCGCACCAGCAGTTCTGGCCCTAGGTCTTTTGGCAGGACGGGAGGGGACTCGGGGCACGTGTGTGAACCTCTGCTCTGATCTTGGCAGCTCGGCTCCCGAGTGAAGCCACAGTTGGCCGGGAGAAGAGAACTGGGAGGTCTCTACCTTTCTCTGAGTACCTGAGGTTCAAAGCCGCTTGGCAGGTGGCACGCAAGGTGTCTGAGCCGCGGCCGGTGGCCGACGCCACTGCAGTTTGGGCCAGGACGTTTGATTGGTTGGATGGCTGCTTGGTTGGTGAGTATTTGGGCATGGCTCTGTATGGTGTGCCGGTGAGCGAGGCCACAGAGGCCGACGAGCAGACTGCCCAGGCCTCGCGCCCTCTGTCCTGGAGTTGGCTTGTGGGCCGAGTGGGAGCTGCTGGTGGGAGGAGCTTCGAGGGGGAGCGGTGGTGGCTGAGGGGCTGCAATTGTGCCCTGAAAGGAGAGAAGGGGGGTGTCGCGCGGGTGGTGAGGGGAGCCCACCGGGGGGCCGCACCTATCCACCTGTTGGAGCTCCCTCCTGGGAGGTATCCTGTCCTCACCACCGGCCTCCACTCCGAGAACGAGCCCGTGACGCCTGGGGTCCCTTTGTCCTGGGCCTGTGCATTTGAGGACTCAGCCGCTGCTCCAGTGGCCCCGGAGGAGATGGGAGGGGTGCTGTCCCCACAGCCCAAGCCAGGCTGGGCCCGGCTGCCCACATCTGGGCCTTGCAGGGTGGGACGTGGCCCAGGTGGTGGCTCTAGTCCCCTCCTGTGAAATCCCGGGTGACGTCACCCCAGGAAAGGGTTCAGTAGAGAGGCCATGAGTGCCAAAACCTGCAACTTTTCCCTCTCAGGCTGCCCCTGGTGCCTGGGCCCCTAGTGACCCCTGCCTAGGGAGGGAAGTTGTCTAGAGCCTTCCCCAGAGTTCACTGAGTTTTTAATGCTTCTCTGCCCCCTCCCTCTGTGTGTGTGCGCGCGTGTGCGTGCCTAAGTCAGCTGATGTGTATGCATTAGTACAACCAAGATACGCTCATTTACCCGGCTGCCCTGGGACGTGCAGTAAGCCGTATGTTACCCTCCTCTCTGCCAGGCCGTAAGACCATGACTTAGCAGTTGATTTTGGTTGTCCATTTGGGCCGTGGCTCCGCCCAGCTGTGACCGTGAGACGGCGTCAAAGCACGCTTCCCCTGTGCCGATGTGCGCGCACCCCCATCTCGAGCGTGTTTCTGGAAGTTTGTTTTGGCTGAGTCCCCTGCTGCAAGCGTGTGTGGTCGTCTGCTCTCCCCTTGGGAACGGAGGGGTCAGGTTTGAACCGAGGGGGGTATTCTTCTGGAGCCGACGACCGGAGCATTGAGCACGCACTGCCGTGGGCCCCCGGCTTTCCGCAGATCAGAGGGGGAGCGTGTCCCAGCCGGCCGGGCCCTGGTGGGCAGGACGCGCGGCCCAAGCGGAGCCCCCCGGGTGCGGGGTCCGCGTGGGCCTGGCCGGGAGCCGGGGGTGGTGACGGGAAGGTGGTCCCCGAGCCGCCTGCCTCGGGGCCGCGCCAGCCCTCCCAGGCCCTGACCGCCGCCTCGGGAGTCACAGGCGCCTTTTCCTCCGGAAGCTGTGCGGGGTGGGCATTTTCTCCCAGGGCTTCGAAGCCTCACTCGTTTACTGCAGCCGGGAAGCCGGGGACGGGGCCACAAGCAGGTAACTCAGCAGGACAGCGGTGCGGCCAGGGACCGGAGGCCGTTCTGATTCGGTGAAAGGAGCAGCAGCTGGTCTCATTCCAGACATTCTGACTTTCGAGAAATGATGAAAACGGGAACCAGGACGTGACGGAGCGGATGCTGGTGTCAGGGAGCACTTGTTGGCCTCTATGCCGGCAGCTCTAAGCGCTCGACCCGAAGGAGCCCACTGCTCCCCCGCCGTCCCGTGCCAGAACGTTTCCTGCCGTCCAGATGAGGAGGCTGAGGCTCCTCCAACTTGCTGGGGACCACGGTACCATTAGGGAGACTGGAGTGCGCCCCCGGAGCAGCGCCAAGCTGTGTGCCGTGGCCCGTGTGCGTGTGCTGGGGCTGCGGGGGTGGGTGTGCCCCTGCGCACCGCTGTGCACCTGTTGGGGCTGCAGGGGTGGATGTACCTGGCTCAGCTCCGTCCCAGAGTGGGTCGTGATACGCACTTCACCACTGATGCCACAGTGAGGGTTGAGGTCTGCGTTGGCGCTTCCGTGGGCCCTGCCTTGTCCGAGTGAGGTTTTGTTCGTGGGCAGGTTAGCTCGCCTGTTTGGAAGGTGACAGGTTCGGGTGATGGCCGGGGCGTCACTGTGGAGACAGGCCTGCCGGACCCAGTCCCCGCTCCACCCGTGTGTCTGCTGGCTGGGTGCTCTGCCTGCTGGGGCCTCAGCCCTGTTGCCAAGGGAGAACGGTGTGCCCCCCAGGGGCTGCCTTGTGGGGGGTGAGGCCTGCCCAGAACACAAAGGGTGTGGCTCTGTCCACGGACGATACGCAGTAAATGTTCACAGTTGTGGGCTTGTCCAGGTCCTGTGAGGTCGTGGGGCGTGTGTGTGAGTGTGTGTGTACACGTGTGTGTGTTTGTGCGAGCCTGTGTGTGAAAGAGCCTGTGTGTGTGCAAGCCGATGTCTGCGAGAGCCTGCGTGTGTCTGTCTGCGTGTGCAAGCCTCGGTGTGTCTGAGCCTGTGTGTGTGTCTGCGTGCGTGTGTGTGGAGCGATGCCCCCGGAGACGCCCGACCGCCCCTCCCGTGCCGCCCCCTCAGCGGGGCCCTTTTAGACACGTCGCCTCACTCCCCGTGTCACGACTTCTCGGTGCCTGAGTTCCGCGTTGTCCTTACTGCAGGCCTGGAGCAAATGACTAACCACTTCCTTTCTCCTCATTTCAAACCAGTTTTTCTCCCTGAAAATCCTTTCTATCAACTCTTCCGTGTTACCCATGAAAACCCATGATGGGATTTTGTTCTCAGCGGGCCTCTGTGTGTTTCTCTCTGCCTCAGTTTCCCTCTCCTGGTACTCGTAATGCATGCGATGGGTTTTAAGAATGACAAACGCCCAGGAAAATCGTATGTGTTGAAATGCAGCCTCTCAGCCCCTTTAAAATACCGGAGTTCTTCCAGAATGTTCTCACGTCTCCATCCACTTCCTTTCTTTCTGCTCTAACCCAGCTGCCCTCCAGCCTCTGCCTTCAGGAGAAATACAAGCACCCCCGAGACTCCAGCCCACTCTCCCTCACACTGAGTTCCAGGAAGCCTGGGTGGTTTTCCCACGGGAACAGTGTGGTGATGGGCTCGGGCCGCATTCCTCGCAGACGCCGCCGCCTCGGAAGTCCTCCGGTGGGAAGGACGCGACAGCTCGCCACGGCCGTCATTCA
Organism: Paguma larvata; assembly: GCA_030068075.1. Taxonomy (NCBI): domain Eukaryota; kingdom Metazoa; phylum Chordata; class Mammalia; order Carnivora; family Viverridae; genus Paguma; species Paguma larvata. The sequence continues at coordinate 4,895,572 of CM057825.1, read as the reverse complement.
CAATAATATGCTCTCGGCCAGGAATACACTGAACACACGGATGTCTGGAGGGGCCCCGGGTCGGGTGGGTAGGGGCCTGAGCGTCTATACAGATGGGCTCTGGGAAGTCATGACCGTAGCCTCAGACAGGTCTGTCTGTAATTAGGAAAAAAGTGCATTACTCTTTTCACTGAAGTTTTTTATCCTTATTCGCCACCTTAGAATTCATGAGAATATGATTATGGGGGCGTCGTGAGCGTCCTGAGACCCTCTGGAGGGCGTCCAGGGAGGTGAGCGTCTCGAGGTGCTTCCCGGTGGCGCACAAAGAGGGCCTTGCAGGGAGCACGACCTGGGGCCGCCGGGTGCGAGCTCTCGCTCTCCCTTGTGCGGGCGGGGTGGTAAGGGCGCTGGTAAGGGCGCTGGTAAGGGTGTTGCGGGTCTCTCGTTCTAAGTACTGCTCTCTGGGAAGGTTTTAAATCCGTTCTACATCCCGAGACTGACGTGTACTCACTGCAGAAAAAAACTAGGTGGCATGGGAGATAGAAGGGTAAAGAACCACCAGATCCCCAGAGGGAACCAGTGTCGTATTTCTTGGAGATGGTTCCAGAAATCTTCTCCACCCGTGGAATCTGATGTAACTTACTTAACTTTGAGCTCTTAAAGCACACACTTCAGCGATTGTTCGTGTCTTCACAGCGTTGTGTCTGTCCATAGATGGTTTCAACACCACTGTCCGATTCCAGAACGTTTTCGTCCCCCCCAAGAGAACTCTGTACCCATGAGCAGGTACTCTCCGTTTCTCCCTCCTCTCAGGCCCAACTTTCATTTAATTTCTGTCTCTGTGGATTTGCGTACTCTGGACACTTTGGAGACCTGGAATAATGGAACACGCGGTCTTTTGTGGCTGGCTGCTTTCACTTCGCAAAGTGCTTTCAAGGTTCGTCTGTGCCACAGCGTATGTCCATCCCTTTTTAGGACTAAATTCAGAGAGACTGGGGGAGGAGGTGGGAGAGCTCACATTTGCTCAGACATTCGTTTGTGAACGGACGCACTTTGGCGGTTGTGACTCACTTCTCGCCGGCAGCGGATAAGCGCTCAAGTTTCTCCACATCGTCGCTAATACGTGCTATTCTCCGTCTTTGATTTTAGCTGTTCTACGGGGTGTGAAGTGTGCTGTCTCGCTGTGGCTTTCACTTGCAGTTCCCTGACGACTAGTGGTGTTGAGCACTTTGTCATGTCCTTATTGGCCATTTGTATCTCTTCTTAAGAGAAGGGCCTCGTCAGGTCTTCTGTCTGGATTTTAATTGGATTATTTGTCTTTTTGTTTGAGTTGTAAAAATTCTTCGTACGTTCTGGGTCACTACACTTTCATCAGATGCGTGATTTGCAAATATGTTCTCCCCTCCCGTAGGCTGCCTTTTTGTAGCGTTCTTGAAAGTACAGAAGGTTTTAAGGAAGTCTGACTTACTTAGTCTTTATTCGGCTGTGTGGGCCCTTGGCGTCCTGCTGAACAAGTCACTGCCTGATCTGAAGTTCTGCAGAGTCCCTCCCGTGTCTTCCTGTAAGCTAGTGGCTCAGCCCATACACTCAGGTCTGTTTGGAGTTAATTTTTGTATATGGTGTGAGACACGGGTAATTCTTCACTTTTTCCCTTCCCGGTGTGTTTGGGTGTCCCTCCACATCGGGAGGTACAGATCTCTTTCTTAAGGGACATGTGTCACGTCTGGCACAGCCGTCACCTGTTCTCCTAGACTTCAGTTCAGTGCTGCGTGGCCTCCTCCCCATTTTCCCCGGTCGTGAGTGGTGCCAGAGGGACCATCCGGGGGCCTCTGTGGAGATGCATCTTTAAACATTAGGGTTGGGGTGCCTGGGGGGCTCAGTTGGTTAAGCGTCTGACTTCCACTCAAGTCATGATCTCACGGCTTGTGAGTTCCAGCCCCATGTCGGGCTCTGCGTTGACAGCTTGGAGCCTGGAGCCTGCTTCGGATTCTGTGTCTCCCTCTCCCTGTCCCTCCCAACTTGTGCTCTGTCTCTCTCTTAGAAAAAAAAAAGAAAAACCAAAACATTAGGGTTAATTGGCCTCATCTTTCCCTGCTGTGGTGGGCAGAACGATGTCCCCCAAAGATGTGCACTCTCTAGTCCCCAGAACCCGGGGCAGTGTTACCTTGTATGGCACAAGGGACTCTGTAGGTGTGATTCGGGTTAAGAACTCTGAATGGGGGGATTATACTCGATTATCCTGTGGGCCTAGTATAACCACAAGGCTCCTTAAACGTAGAAGAGGCCGCGGCTGAGGGGCACATGTAACGTGGGGAGAATGGTCGTGTCAGAAGTGATGCTGCTGGCTCTGATGTTGGGGGAGGGGCCGCGAGCCAAGGAGCACGTGCAGCCTCTAGGCGCTATTGGAAGAGGCAAGGGATGGATTGTCCCCTAGAGCCTCCAGAGGGAACGCAGCCCCACGACACCGCGTCCTGGTGTCCTGGGGCCTCCAGACCCATATGTCCTAGGTTGTTGCTTTAAGCCACCGAGCCTGGGGCCGTTTGTTACGCAGCCACAGCCGTAGGGAGTGAGTACACATAACTTTTCAGGTGCTTTCAACTTCAGATGGGACATTTTCTACTAGACCAGGTGATGCTCCGGGAAGTCCCCGGTCCCTGCTGGACACTCTGCCATCTATCGGAGTCCCTCGTGTTTTGTTGAAAAGTTACTAGAAAAGGTTGGCCTCGCTGTCAGTGCAGACAGAGGGCTTGGTGCGTCCTGGAGGTGTGCGTGCTGCCGGGGCATCGGGGCCACTTGGGGGAGGGCAGCCAGAGGGCAGGACGGCCCACCCCAGGAAGAGTGTGCCAAGAGTGTCTCTCCTTAGCGCCCTCGCGTCGTGGTGGATTTGCCGCTGTGCCGTGGCACGGCTCACCTACGTCTGTCTTCTTCGCAGGGGCTGAGTGTGTCAGCTTCGCCGTGGGCCGGAGAGGCCTCAGGGCTGGCTGTGGACCTGGCCACCCTTTCCAGCGTCCGTTCTTCTGTCCTGAATTCTAAACTGCCAGCGAACCAGCGATCTTTAAACCCTGCAGTTCGAGGGCCTCGGAAGGCCTGTTTGTTTACAAGGCCCTGCTGCTGCTTTGGGGGTGGGGGGGCGTGGGGGGGCCCCTAGAGAGTTTCCCTAACATGTCGAATTTTCCCGAATCCCCTCCAGTTGGTTCAGGTGTGTAACCAGGTGCCTCCTTTATCTTGAGCTTCCTCTGACTGCTACCCTGGGGCGGGGTGGGGATGGGGGCGGGGGATAATACTGAGGCCCCCTGCCTGGCCCCGCCCTGGTCACCAGGGACCCTAGTCAAGGCCTCAGGCGAGCCTTATGGAGGCTCCAGCCATCTGTCTCTGTGGCAGAGATGTCGAGAGGATTAAATAGCTAATTCAGTATTTGGAAAAAATATCTGTGAGTTTAAATAAAGGCTCATTAAATACCTTTTTCGGATTAGAACTGCAATTGACTTAGTGTTTAAGGCAGAAACGGAGGCCTTTGATTTAAAAACTGTTGACAGATTTGAGCCTCGGCTGCTTCTGTTTGCAGAGGAGAGCCACGGACTTCCAGTCAAGTTGAAACTTAACTTCCTTTATGCCCTCCCGAGTTTGACTTTTGTCGTATTTCATAAAACACAAGGCTTTGAATTTTAGCCCACATTTATGGCTCTTCCATGGGCTGGCTTGAGGTTCACTCCCCACCCCCAAACTAGCTAACTCCGTGCCATTGTTGAAATGAGTGGACACACAAAACGCTCACCGAAAGATGACAAAATACCTGAGCTTAGAGATCGGGGTACGTATGGTGCTAAATGTTTGCACGTCAGACATGATTGCTCTCAAGTGGTCTTCCTGAAGGAAGTGGGTGCCCCATTTTTACGGCTCTTCACCACGATGGAAGGAGATTCCTTTCTTCATCTGTGACGTTAGGCACAATTGGAATGATTCCGTTCTTTTCGCATACCATAATAAGCAAGCAGTGTCGTCCAATCATAACCTGTCATGGCCCGTAATCAGGTGATTACAGCGTGCGAGAGTGTCGTTGCCGCTGCGGGGTTGAGGGAGGGGGGAGGGTAGGGCTTGGTTAGCGCTGCCGATCGCGAACCGTGGGCAGGGGTGGTTGAGGCTGCCTCCTTTTGTGCTTCTGGAGCAGAGCGTGTGGTTCCGGAACGGCGTGGATCCCAGACACCCAGCCACCCCCAGCCCGGCGGGCGTTTGCTTCTCTTCCTCATCTGGGCTTCCAGCCTTCCCCCACCCAGCCGTCCAGCTTCTCTCCCTGGGCCTGGAACTTTCCAGTGGCCTTCTCGTTCTCAGACCCAGAGGCTGGCTTTCAGTCCTTTTCTCTTGACAGCTTCCTCTCCTGTGGCTGCTGTTGGGGAAATCCTCCATCCTTACTCAGGGTAAGACCTCCGGAGCCAGACTGCTTGGCTTCTAGTCCTAGCTTTGCAGCTAGGCAACCTTGGGCAAGTCAGGGTGCCTCTGCGTCCCCATCTGTAAAATGGGTATGGCAACGGTACATGTACTTAGGGGTTGCCGTGGAGCTGTGTAAGCGAATGGAGGTGCGGTGCCCGACACGCGTCTCCAGTGTACGACAGAGGTTTGCGGGCCTCCTCTGAGCTTCTGAGCTCTGGAGCCACTCACTGTCCCAGCACGTCCGGACGGTGACCCCGTCCGGCCCCTTTCCTCCTGTGTCGGGTTCTGTTGCCTTACCCAGCGCACCCTCGCCAGTCTGCCTCGGTGCCCTCATCTGTGGGGCCACGGCTTCGTCCACACTGACTTTCAACTCTCGTCCAGACAACTGTGGTGCCCCCCGCCCCCACGTCCCGCGTCCTGAGCCTCCTGATCAGCCCCATTTCCACCCCGGGACCACATGCTAAGATGCGCTGGCTCCTTCTCTGGAGGAAATTGTGCATTAATTGGACCCAGGGTCTTTGACAAACACTGCTCTTCTATTTTTACAATCGGACAGGAAGTGGTAGTTTTATAACTCTCTCTGTGGAAATTATACCCCTGGGGACTTGGAATGTTATAGTAAAACTGTCCTATCTTTGGTAGGGTGACGTTTGATTTCTGGGTAAATTCCAGGAGTTTGTCGTATTCTCCTAATTCTGATGGGCTTTGCCATGGGTTGGGAAGGGGCCCTGCACGGAGAGAGAGAAGGAAACTCGCACTGACTGAGCGCCTGTTACGTGTTAGGCACGGTGCCAGCTGCTTAAAAGTGTCGTTTGATTTAAGTAGGTGCTGGTGTCGCTCGCGCTCACAGATAAGGAAACTGAGACTGCGGCCAGTTTAGAGGCTTGCTTAGGTCCCTTGGCCGTAGAGAGAAGCCGGGCGATCCCTGCAGGTTCTGGCTTTCAAAGCCACGCCTCTTCCCGAGAGGCAGTGTGAGCTGCCGAGGGCACACAGGTCCCGCTCAGGGGACGTGATCTCCGGAGAAGTCAGTGGGGCTTCCTCTTGGCCGTTACCTCTCATCCGGCACGCCGCTTTCAGCCCACACAGCCTTTTAAAATCTATTTATGATCTTGACCCTGGCCTCTAGCCATCGACTCTTAAAGTGGTCCGGCTACTACTAGTGACCTAGATGTGACATCCGACGGTGCTTCCCGTGGGCCGATGAGCCAGGTTTAAATTACAGCCTCGCTTTTGAGCAGTCAGGCTCTGGGGGATGCTGCTACTGTTCCTGAGCGTTCTTGTCTACAGAAATTGATCTCGTCTGAGATACAGTAGGCGAGGGAGGCTTCCTGGTTCCTCCAGTGAGGGGGGCGCCGGCGGGGGATATTAATCCGTTTGCACAGGGCAGATACCTGAGACCGGCTTTCTGCACATCCTGTGGAAGTATCGGGACTTTGGAGAACACCTTCAAGTGGCACTCCTGGACTTCAGGGTCTCGAGTTGCTTATGCGTGTGACACATCGCGGGCCTGCCCGCCGCGAGCTGGCTCAGGAGCAGGCGTCCGCTCGGATCCTCACCCCGGGCCCGCCACCAGTCCCCCCGCCAGCATCCTAACCGAGATAGAGGAGTTCTGCTGAGCTTCGTGGTACTTGGTTTAAGGGAATTAAGAGGATCCTTTGCAAAGGTTCACCTGTTCAGCCCGTTCCAGTGCTGAGTGTGCGGCCAGGCTGCTCCTTCCTGCCCAGAACCCTCGGCGTGTGGCCCGTGCAGGGAGCTTCCTGGATGGCACTAACCAGCATTCATGCGTTCCAAAGTCATTACAAAGACCCGCTTTTCTTAGTTATTCTTGATGAAATGTTCTCAAAAGGCCGTCGTGAAGTATCCACCCCAAAGCTCTTCATGTTGCCGATGGTTTCAGGGTTTCAAAGGCCGGGGGCGCGACTGCGTATTTATTGCATGTTTTAGTATTAAAGTGTCCAAGCCCAGAAATTGGAAGGACTTTGCAGCGAGTGCTTGCGCACCCGTGCCCTGGATTCTACAGCTGGCCCCCGACCGTGCTTGCGTGGATGTGTGTCCACCCCCCAAACCCCCACCCGGTGGTTTTTCTTTTCTTTTGTTTCTGATGCATTTCAGAGTCCGTTGGAGACTTCAGTCCACATCCCTCTAAGGACCGTGGTGAGCGCCCTGTCTGGTGTTAACTGAGTTCCTCACTGGTTCCTGGTCGTTTTTCCTTTTGAGAGAAGCGTTACAAACAGTGAAGTGCAGAGATCCTAAGTGTGTGTTTGAGGAGTTTTGACCACTGTTTTACTGTATGAGAGAGAGGGCCAGGTTGCCGCGATGTGGGCGGGGCGTCTCACGTTTGTGTTGGGGACACTCAGCTGGAAGAAGCCACGTGTGGCCGCAGATCCAGGCAGGGGTAGTTCTGGTCAGACGCAAGCGGGCCTAGAATTCCCTGCCCACAGGGCCCCGCGGTAGCCTCCTGGGGTTCTGTAACAAACTACCACAAACTCGGTGACTTGAAAGAAGCGAAACTTTACTCTCTCGTAATTCCGGGGGCCAGGAGCTGAAAATCAGGGTGTCAGCAGGGCTGCTACGCTCCCTGCGGAGGCTTGGGGCGGCCTGCCTCCCCGCTTCCAGCTCTGGTGTCTGCTGGCGAGCCTTGGTGCCCCCGTGGCTGGCGACTGCACCACCCCAGTCTCGGCTCTGTCGTCACGTGGCCATCTTCCCCGTGCATCTTTCGGGTGGAGGCGAAATTTGGGGGGGCATTGTTCAGCCCAGTACGGCCCGAGCCTGGTTGCAGGGGCTGCATAGACTGCTTCCCTGTGTTGTGTGGCCCATCCCCCGACCCAGGCCGGCAGGCAGCTGCTCGCTGAGGGTGTACAGAGCTTGGATGTGTGGGCGGGGGTCTTCGTCTCTCTTCTTTGCTGTCACAGTCGAGTCAGGAGGATGTTTAGAAATGAAGAGTCTGGGAGAAGGTGGAGAAACTGATGAAAGAGGGCCAGCCTTGCCAAGAGCCCCTTGGTCCCAAGGGAAACCCTCACCGTGGCCTCTCCCCATCAGTTATTTCCCTTCTCAAGCCCCTCGCCTGGGAGGCGGGCACCGGGTACCACGTAGTTCGGGCGGCTTCTTCTCCGTCTTCCTCTTTATCTCCAGGCCTCGGCCCTCCGCACCCTCCAGGCCCTTGACCCTGTCCCCATACTCCCCTGCATCTGGGGCCTTTGCCCCTGCTGTGCTCTCCTCCGGCACCCCTTCCCCGCCAGGCCCTCCCCCTCTATGGTCGGGGACCTCGCTCGCTCTGTGCCTGGGCTATGTGTCTGCAGGTTGGACGGCCTCTGCCGGCAGATACCCTGGGGGCCGCAGCGCCACGTTTGTACTGATTCTGGCTGCAGCCTGCTTGCCAACCCGCCCCATATTGCTGGAGTGTTAAACTAACCAAACTCTCACCCAGAGATCCAGGGCAGGCTGGGGAGGAGGGAGCTGGGGGCCGGAGCTGAGGAATTTCCTGAAGGTGGCTTTGGAGCCAGCATACTTGCTGGTATTCAAGAAGGCCTGGCGGACGCCGTCTAGGAGGTTGTCCCGAGGCATCTTGGGGGACGGGGTGGATGACACTGCGGCGCCCTTCCTTCTCTGGTGCTCTGACTGCAGGACTTCCGTACGGACCTTGTGATGCTCCAGTGGCACAGGGCCCCAGATGGCCTCTGAGACAGGTGCCTGCAGGCACCAAGGTCAGGTCGAGGCCCCTGTGGGTCTTTGTGAAGTCAGAGGGCAGAGCGGTGGTGATGGACCCACGTGCGTTTCCTCTCACACGAGGTCGGAGCTGCCGTGTGTTAGCCGCCTGCCCTCCGCCGGCGCTGTGCTGCGCACACCCACCCTCTCTCTTGTTCGGCGGACCCGGGAACCCATCGGAGTGGTGTTCTCCCTGTTGTAGTTGGGAAGGAGGCTGAGGTTCACGGGCAGGGGTAAGGCCTGTTCCAAATCCATGGGCACTTAGCGCGTGATGGGCACCGGTAGGTATGTGTTGGACGGGTGTTGACCTGGCGTGGCAGAGTCGTGGCTCGGACGCAGGAAGGAGACTTTCCGTGTGTGTTCTGGGGGACAGGGTGTGGGTCAGCTCCTCACAGAGCATGCGTTTCCCGAAGCTGCCCTAACCGGTCACGGTGCCCAGGCGTTCCCGAGGTCCACGAGGCTGCATTGCTTCTAGAGGGTCTGGGGGGAGTGTGTTGACTTGTCTTTCCGGGAAGCTTCTGGAGGCCAACATTCCGTGGCTCTGGGCGCCTCCTCCATCTTCAGAGCCAGCCGTGTGGTCTCTCCCTGGCGGTCTTTTCCCTTCGTCACCTTGCCTGCTCTCTGAGCCGACTCTGCTGTCCCCGTTGTGATTACATCGGGCCCACCTGATAACCCAGACTGGCTTCGAGATGCTTACACCTGTGATCCCCTTTGCCACAGGTTCCGGGGACTCAGAAGTGGACGTCTCTGGGCCCCATTGCTCAGTCCACCTCATGCCGTGACGAAGGCCCTTAGAGCAGCGACACTGTCACTTTTGATGCCTACCTTGGGCCAGGCTTCCCTGTTTGTATTTCTCATTAAATATGGGCAGCAGTGCTTCCAAAGTAGGCTTGTTACTCAGGTTTACAGATAGGGAAACTGAGGCTCGACTCTTGGGGGCCCACGTGCAGTAAGGGCAGAGTGGAGAGAGAGCCTGGTGTCCGTGCTTCTGAACTCAGGGTTCCGAAACAGTCTGGAGCAGCCCTTGTGTGCAGATTCGGGGGATCAGAGAAGGGACGTTGGGGGGTTGTACCCGCGTAGCAGGCGTGTGCTGTGCTCACCCTCCCAGCCGAGCGAGGCTCCCGTTGGCTTCTTGGTCACAGGAGATGCTGGTCTTCTCTTGGAGCCTGTTGGTTCAGAGACCGTGTTTTCTGCTTGGGCTGCCTGCGTCCAGAGTCCCCATTGCTAATCAGTATCCCAGGATGGATGCTCTTGTCTTTCAGATTGGTGCCCTCTCATCACCCCTTTAATCAAATAAGTATAAATTTAAGGTGCTTGTAGAATCAAATCTTAAAGCCGGAACTGTATGTGTATGTAAGGGAGTGACTGGCCCATGACTAGAGGTCTGTAGGGAACCAGTTTCTTTCCTCTGTCTCTGTCAGTTCTTTGTCCCTTTCCTTCCTTATCTCTGTTTCTTTGAAGGGTTTTGCTTTTTGAAGAGAGAGCCAGTAGGGAACTACTTTTCACTTTGTCCAGAACGAGTCTGCAGACTTCCCTTCCGCTGAGCTTTGCTTTGTTGCTGGGCTGAGCCTGATTACAAGAGCTTGTGATAGTTGTGTTCTCCCTGGACCTGTTGTTTCAGTGTTCCGTCCTGGGGCGGCGGTCGTTGGCGTCCGTCCCGGTGTCCGTCCTGGGGCGGCGATCGCTGCTGTCTGTCCCGGTGTCCGTCCTGGGGGGAGCCAGCAGCACTGTCTGTCCTGGTGGGGAGGTACGTCAGACTCCCAGCAGGCAGCTGTCTTGCCTGTCTGCCCCCTCTGCACTGGAAGGCATCTGTGTAGGGCCTGGGTGGGGAGGCACGTTTGCTCCAGAACGCAGCATCTTCATCGCGGCTGGTCTTCCTCTTGCTCCTTGCTGGCCGGGGGGAATGTCGGAGCCACGCCTTCATCTTACAGTGTCTGAGAAAACACCTTCTTGGGAAGGATGGCGACTTCGCACACAAACGAACTTGGGTCCCCTTAGTGTAGGAAGCACATCGTGTGTCAGCACACCCTGTCATTCTTGCCTTGCAAAGACTTAGAGAAAGAAGTGACCCATTAACTGAAAATCCTTTCGATTCTTTTCCCGGTGAGTTTGGAGGGGTTTTACGGCCGCTGAATATTACGTGCTGATCGGTGGCCATTACGTGAGACACCAGTTCTCAAAATTAATTTTGTTAGGGTGTCTCACGATTCTTTTGTGCCCGAAGACTATTTAGAGTCCACTTCACTGAACCTCAGTTTCTTCTCCTGTGAAGTGGGGATAAGGGCAATCCCCTGGTAGCGTTTTGATCGGGAGTGAGTGTGGTGATGCAGGTAGGTGATCGGGACAGGGCCTGGGGAAGTAGTATTAATCAGGAAGCCTCACTGTCTATGGTAAAACATATTAAACTATGTTTCTGTATTAACGAGCCCCGCATCCTCCAATATGGTAGCCAGTAGCCACACAGAACAGCTTAAATTGAGATTAAGTGAGAAATTAATTCAGTTCCTCAGTGGCACTCTCCACATTTTTACTGTCCAGTGGCCGCCTGCTGCCAGTGGCTACCATGTTGGACAGTGTAGACCAGGGCCATCGCGAGGATGGCAGAACTCCGTTGGCCAGCGCTGCTCTGGCTGAGGTTCAGGTATTAGCCACCTGAACCTCTTTGTCTATACACCAATTTCCTGGGCTCTTCTCCAGTATTTATTTTACTTGGAAAACTCTTTTGTGTTACAGGGGAACTGTGAATCGTTTGTTTTAAAGACGGGTTTTTGTTGTTTGGTTTTTTTTATTTTTTTATTTAGAAGACAGAAGGGCGGATTGGCTTCAAGAGGCCAACAGGGCCCCCTGGTGACGTCAGCGCTCAGTAAAGGGAAGGTGGTCTCGCTGAGGCCTGGGAGGCCGGAGGTCCCCCGTCTGCTGTCTCCTCCAACGCTGCTCTGGGCTCAGCCCCCGTTTGTGTTTGAAATTCATTGCTCTTTGCTTGGCAGCTGCAGTGAAAGGCGCTAACCACGTAGCATCACTGAGAACTGTCGGTGGTGGCGTGGGGGAGAGCTGGCCCCTGGGTGCCCCTCCGCTTGCCCTGTGGTGCGGGTCCTGCCGCCTCCTCCCCGGCATCACCTGGCCCGTCTTCACGGCCGCCCGCACCTGAGTGTGTGCTGCACGGCGCACCTGCTCCTAGTCCCGTAATTCCAGGAATGGCATTCCGGACATCCTCTGTAATTTCCGTTGGCTTAGCATCGCCAGGGGCGGGCCCCCCGACAGGGCTCTCCGGGAGCTCCTCTGGGGTCTGTGGCCGCCTCCCCTGCAGGTGCCCTGGCCTCTATCCACAGCGCCCCCTGTGTGGCCGTGTGAACCCAGGACCTGGGTCCTGCGTGCTGCGTGCGGGTGGGGTACTTCTCTCGGAGATTGGGGCGATGTCGTCAGCTCGGTTCTGCTCAGCCCCTTCCTGCCCTCCGGACTTCTTGCATCTTCCCGGCCTTGCCCTGCTTGCCCCGCTTGCCCGCAGTCCCCGCCACCCCGCCACCCTGTCACGTGCGGCTGCGTTCCCTCCCGCGGGTGCCACCTGGCTGCAGCCCAGGTCTCCTCTCTCCGGGGGAAGCAGTGACTTCCTTCCCTGTTCCCTTGGCCAGAAGTCACCTCTCAGGCTCTGAAATGCTGCCGGCTCCTTCTCCAGACCAGTTTGTCACGTGCGTCACGTCCTTGACATCAGCCTTGCTAACAAGGACCTACTGTATGCCGGATGTGGGCCCGGGGCAAGGCCTCAGACGGGCACAAGCCCGAAGCCTGGCCCCGCGGGGGCCCCAGACGTGGCTGTGATGGCCGTGAGCACCTGTTCTGCCCCACCTCCTCTTGGACCATGAACCACAGACACGCGGGAACCATGTGACGGCGGCCGTTAGACCTTTGCCTGCTCCCGTCCTTAAGGCCGTCTTGCACACACTTACTGAAACCTTTTTTTTTTTTAAGCAATTTGTCTTCATCCAGTCTTCCCAAAACATTCAACTTAATTTTCATAGGAAAAACATCCTCTTAAATTCTTATTTAATCAATGTGTGTAATGTTTAATCAAATGATGTAATTACAGATTCTCTTATTAAAACTTGCATTGAGTCGGTGTGTGTAATATTTAACTAAGTGGTGGAATTACAGTCACAAGCACAGTGGGGACACGGAGGTTGGGAGACAACGGTGAGGGTCTCGAGGACCACGCTCTCCGCTGGTGGGTGCGGGGGGGCGTGGGAAGCCAGCCACCGGCCCTCGGCCTGGGCGGGCCTGGCAGGTGCGTCTTAGGAGGAAAGGGCCCCCGCGCGTCCACCGCTAACCATGTGGAAGATGCGTTTCTGAAATCCAGTTCTTCCTGTGCCTCGTGGCTGCGAGGGGCGGGCTCAGAGGTCGGGGGCCGTGTGTGTTCACCCGTCGAAGCGGCTCGCCTGGCCCGTTGGCATCCCGTCCGCTGGACCCCGCTCCTGCCGCGACCTCTCCTAGCCCGTCCCTGCCTGTGCGGGCCAGGAGCCCCTGGCTTTGGCGAGCCTCGACTGTTGGCTTCTCATGACGACAGGGCCCGAGTAGCTTGGCGGCCTGCTCACCGTTTAGCACGCGGAGCTGGGCCTGGCCTCAGAGGTCCAGCGTCTGCCAGGACAACACTCGGGAATTGTAATCTGCTTAGTAGCGCTCAGAATCGGTTTTAGCTTTTTTTAACATTCAGTTTTGAGAGACAGAGACAGAGTGTGAGCAGGGGAGGGGCAGAGAGAGAGGGAGACACCGCATCTGAAGCAGGCTCCAGGCCCTGAGCTGTCAGCACAGAGCCCGACGCGGGGCTCGAACTTATGGTCTGTCAGGTCATGACTCGAGCTGAATGATCCCTGACACTTAACCGACTGAGCCACCCTGGTGCCTCCCCACCCCTTAAAAATCTTTTTTTAATGTTAACGTAGTTTTGGGAGAGAGAGCACAAGCGAGGGAAAGGGCAGAGAGAGACAGAATCCAAAGCAGTCTCGCCATCAGCGAAAAGCCTGACCTGGGGCTCGAATCCAAGAACCTTGAGATCGTGACCTGAGCTGAAGTCAGATGCTCAATTGACTGAGCCACCCAGCTGCCCTTGGAATTGTTATTTTTTTAAGTGTCTGTTTAGTTTTGAGAGAGAGAGCGAAAGCAGGGTAGGGGCAGAGAGAGGGGCACAGAGGATCTGAAGCGGGCTCTGTGCTGACAGCAGAGAGCCCTGTGTGGGGCTCGAACTCATGAACCATGAGATCGTGGCCTGAGCTGAGGTCGGACACTTAACTGACCGAGCCCCCTGGGTGTCCCCGGTAGCACTCAGTCCACGCTGGGTGTTGAGTTTTCCCTTGAACGCACTCTGAAACTCTGAAGAGTAAGGGGCTGGCCGGACTATTTCCTGTTCTTCTTACACATGACTGGGGAGTCTGACATCTAAAAACCTCTCTTTAATCTCCACCCCCCACAGTGGGCATTCAGATCTTCTGGACAGGAAAAGCAAGCGTGTTCCTTTACCTTCATGGAAAGACATAAGTGGATTGACTTAATTGCATGTGTTGTGCAGTTTTGGGCTTTTCTGCTTTGCTGAACACACAGACTGTTTCACAGAGTGTAATTAGTTAAGGTGCGTGATCTGATAGGGAAAATAAATCACAGCCACCCGTGAAGAACCTTCCATGACAGGGTACCTTCTCGTTTTAATACTAGCTCTCAGGTGATGCCTTTAGACCTCTGTAGACCCTTCCCACCACTGAAGACTTTGGTTTCCTCGATTGGACAGTTCTCATTGGGCTCTTGGGAGTGTGGGGAACTCTCTTCTCCGGTTGTCCATTTTGGTGTGACAGTTGTGATTAGCCTGTGCACGGGACTCTGGTAAGGGAGGATCTCTCACTTTCTGAAGAGACTATATCAAGAGTGATGGTGAGCCGAGTCAGCCGGGAGGGAAGGAACAACCAGAAGGAAAGAAATGAGCCCCAATGAGACCAAATGACTAATTTGGAACGTTTTCCGAGACCAGCGGATTAGGATCTAAAGTTTTGAGCAGAGACTTAGAGAACGAAGAGGCGGTTGGAATCCGTGTGTTCTCACCTGCTCAGTAGCGTGGAGTGGTGTTCCCTACCCTGGTGTTACACGCAGCGCTAGCTGATTGTGTTCGTATTTTTATGCGTATCAGAAAGACAAGCTTGGGTTCATAAGTGATCGTACCTAAGACACATCGCAGATGTGAAAAGGTTACAGTCGGCTGAAAGGGTGGGCCGCACAGGTGTCCCTTGATGGTGGCAACATCATGCAGGTGGGCTGTGATGCTGGGTGTGTGGCAAGCAGGTCCCAGGAAGCGGATGCGGCTGAGCCTTTTAAGGACCAATTTGGTATAAAGCCCCAGAGGAAACTATCGGCGAACGCCCACCTTGTTGTCCCTGTCACTTCTCTGGTTTGGTGACTAGCATGCTCTGTGCAGGTGCGGTGACAGCCAAGGTACTTGACTTCGGTCATCTTCAGACGTGCTTACTCTGTGCCTCGGCCCGTCCCTCTGACCCTCGAGAGAGAGCCGCCTTTGGGAGAGGTGTGCACGCACAGGCTGGCGGATTTACCGTTATGGAAGTTTTCTTTCTTTCTTTTTCATGTTTATTTTTGAGAGAGAGAGAGAGAGAATTCAAAGCAACTTCCAGGCTCTGAGCTGTCAGCACAGAGCCCGACGCGGGGCTTGAATCCCACGAACTGGGAGATCATGACCTGAGCCGAAGTCAGACGCTCAACGGACGGAGCCCCCAGGCGCCCCCATCATGGGAGTGTTCTTTATTGAAAAGGTTTTTTTCAGTTTTTCTTTCCATGTGGACGTTTATCTTAACTGTCTTCTGTTTCCGGTGCCCGTTTTCTTTCTATTAAACAACAGCTACCTCGTTCCTGAGATTGCGGAGGGAAGTCTGTCTCCTTTGAACGATCTGTTGATATTAGAGAAACCGTTCCCTTTTTTCTGTTCTCTTTTCGAGAGAGCAGTGGAAAAGTGGCATTTTACTATGAGGCGCGCTGTGCCCTCACATAGCTTGGTGGGTGCCCGTCCTCTGTCCCAGGGACCCAAACTCCCCCGTTGTTACTGCCTGCCTGTGATAGCCCCTGGGTGGCAGAGTCCAGCAGTGGGTGGGTGTGTCCCCAGAGGCCTGCCTGCAGCACCCCCTCCTCCAGGGCTTTGGGGGGAACCGGCTTCTGGCTCTCGCCTCGGGCTGTGGCTCTTACTGAGGGTGATGCTTCCCTCGTGCGCTGGCACAGGGGGCCGGCTGCGGAGGTGGCCAGGTGGGCACAGTCCTGGGGGTCCACAGTGTGAGTGTGCTGGCCGGCCCTGGCGGAGAGCTGCGTCTCGGGGAAGAGGTTCAGGAGGCGCTCGGCTGGGCCGGGTTGCGGGCTGCTCTGGGGTCTGGCTGGGAGCTTAGCGCAAAATGGCTTTAGGACAAAGATTGTATAAAGCAAAACATACGGGAAACTGGCAAAGGCTGGCAAAATAGAAGAGGTCGAAGGAGGCCAGAATGCTTGCTGGCTCGTGCCGGGAGCCATCTGGGGGCTCGGGGTCCACCCCCGACGGGTCCGTTGGACGCGGGAGACGTGAGGTTAGCTGAGGTGGCGAGTGGCACCCACGCACACTGCGGTCCCGCCTTGCCGCCGAGCAGGTGCCGTCAATGGGGAAGGAAGGGCCCTCTGGACGTGTTTCTCCCTCAGCAGAGCCTCACCTCCTCTTCTGTTTTGTTTTTCTTTTTTAATTTTTTTTTAACGTTTATTTGTTTTTGAGAGACAAAGAGACAGAGTATGAGCAGGGGAAGGGAGGAGAAAGAGGGAGACACAGAATCCGAAGCAGGCTCCAGGCTCTGAGCTGTCAGCATAGAGCCTGACACAGGGCTCGAACCCACAGACTGTGAGATCATGACCTGAGCGGAAGTCGGACACTTAACTGATTGAGCCACCCAGGCGCCCCTCCTTTTCTGTTTTTTTTAATCCTTCGCTGACGTCTCGGGAGGACGTGCGAGCTCACGTGGAGGGTACCCCCGGCCACTGTTCCTCCAGCCTTCCCCGTAGAGACGTGTGGTCGGCTGCTGCTCTCTCAAGTCAGGCTGTGACCCTCCGATTCTAAGAACTGTACATGTGGTCCTTCAGACGACCAACACTGTATTTCTCATGTGTGTAGATTTCCTGGCTTATGATTCCCCAAATCCTTGGGATTTCCGAGGTTTTCTTGGAAGTGTGGAGTTGATGGTATCTTCGTTGCCTTAACGGAGTGCCCCCTCCCTGTAGGATGGCTGTCTGCCCCAGGGGACCAGGTAAGGCTGGAGGCTTGGAACTTCCAGTCCCCCGCCCCCACCTCTTGAGAGGGGACCGGCCTTGGAGGTTGGGTCAGTCGTCAGCAGCCAGTGATTCAATCAGCCACGCTTATGTAATGGGCCCTCCGTAAAATCCCACCAGTGTGGGGTTCACAGAGCTTCCGGGCTCGTGAGTATATACACACCAGGAGGGTGACCCCCCCCGCCCCGCCCACCGCCAACTCCACCAGGACAGACGCGCGTGTGCCCCAGACATCTCCCCTCCCCCGAGACCTTGCTTTGTATGTTTGTTCATCTGTCCTTTGTCACATCCTTTAATAAACTGGTAAGCGTGTCTCCCCGACTTGTGGTGGCCACTCTAGCAAATTAGTCAGAGCCATGACAGGCACGGTGGCAACCTCTGATCTGTAGCCGGTGGGCCAGGAGCACAGGTGACAGCATGGCTCACTGCTGGCGACTGAGGAGTGTGTGTGCGTGCGTGTGGGCGGGCAGTCTGGGGGCACTGCGCCCCTAACGTGGGATCTGACCTTGTCTTCAGGTATATGGTAGGTCAGAGCTGAGTCACGCTGCGGACACCCAGCCGATGTCGCAGAGAATTGCGTGGTGTGGGGAAAAGCCTCCCATGTTTGGAGCCCAGAAGTGTCAGGATTGAAGTGTTCTCTGTGAAGGGCAAGGGGACACACGGGGTGGAAAGACGCGTAGGGAAGAACTGTGTTATTCCCGCCACAGAAGGAGGGGAACATTGAGATTTTTCCATTTTCCTGGGATTCCTTTAGCTGAATCACACGTAAATGACCTTCCGTCCCCCCCTCTGCTGCGCACAAGCACCACTGAGGCACGAGGCCCTTGCCACTCCAGACATCCTGGGCGGTACCCACTGGTGCCCACACCCCAGCGCTCCCCTCCCTCCCGTCAGTCCTGCACCTGCCCTCCTCCCGCCGGCCTCGTCTCTGGCCCCGGGCCCGAGCGCGTCTTCCTCAAGGGAAGAGTTTATATTGTTGTCAAATTAGGGACTTTTTTGGGGTCACTTAGCACGTCCGTCCAGTAGAAATAGATTGTGAGCCACTCGAGTCCTTTCAAATTCTCCAGCAGCCACAGAAAAAACATAAAAGAGACAGGTGAGATTAATTCGACTAATACATTCTGTTTAATCCAGCGTAGCCGCCGCATCGTCCTTTTGATCCGCTACCGGACGGAACTCAGCGAGGAAGGGTGTTCATTCTCTGGTGGCGCTGAGCCCGCGGGTTACAACGCGTACGGTTTGTTCAGAGCACTTCCTGGTTTGGACCAGCCACCTTTCAAATGCTCAGAAGCCACGCGTGGCCGGTGGCCTCCGTGTTGCGCACTGTGGCCTCAGAGCGTCCGTTCGGTCGCGTTCTCGTGACCCTCTGCCCAGAGCCTTAGCCAGAAGGGCCGCTGCCTCTTGCTGAGTGCCTGCGTGGGACGGACTCCTGCGTTTCTACGGAGGTCGTCTGTAGCTCCCACATCTCTTGCTGGGGTCGGTGGTGGCCCCGGTCCTTGCCACCCAGAGCGTGGCTGTGTGGCTGGTGGGCGGGCAGGCAGTGTGCCGCCCCCTTGCCCCCAGCCCGGTATTTTTGTGTGCCCAGTTAAGTCGGAGCATTCTGAACATTCACCAAGTGGGGAGTATGTGCCGTCACCCCGTGATGGCTCGGCTCATTGAGCCATAAACAAAAAGTGCATTCAACGCAGACTCGTCGGCTGCCTCCTCCAGGAGGGAGAGTAGGTTGGCTATTCCTGAAATGTAATCCCTCTTTCAGCCCTGCACAAAAGCCTCATGTCTGCGGGCTCGGGACCTGATAGATTGCCTTTGTACTGATGGAAAAAAAACCCCAACCCGGGCCTGGTGTAAATAGGGTTGTTTAGGAGAGGCTCTGGCTGCAGAGGCCAGTGGCGTGGCACGGCAGCGTGGCCTGAACCCGAGTCCGTCCCGGGTGCTGCCGCGACGGGGGCTTCAGGCTGGTGGTCCCTGCTGCTCGGACTGGAGCTTCAGGGGCCCCAGTGTGAGGAAGCCTTGGTCCTGGGACCCGGGAACGCTAGCACTAGGGCCTGGCGCCCTTACAACTCCCGAGGTCTTGGTGAGGAGTCAGGGACGTGATTGAGACCTTCAGAGTGATAGCGAGCACACGACATGTGAATGTATTTCATGCCTCTGATTGGACGCCTAAAAGTGGGTAGAATGGAGGGGCCTGGGTGGCTCAGTCGGTTGAGTGTCTGACTCTTGACTTTGGCGCAGGTCACGATCTCACGATTTGTGAGATTGGGTCCCTGTGTCGAGCTCTGCGCTGACATCCTGGAGCCTGCTTGGGATTCTCTCTCTCCCTTTGCCCTCCCCCTGCTCGCACTCCTTCTCTCTCTCAAAATAAATAAACATATAAAAAAAATTGCGTAGGGGCACCGGAGTGGCTCAATCGGTTTAGCATCTGACTTCAGGCTCGGGTCATGATCTCGCAGTTTGTGGGATTGAGCCCCGCGTCGGGCTCTGTGCGGACATCTCAGAGGCTGGAGCCTGCTTCAGATTCTGTGTCTCCCTCTCTCTGCCTCTCCCCCGCTCTGTCTCTTTCTCTCTCTCAAAAATAAACATCAAGAAAATAACAATAATAAAAAAGTGGGTAGAATGGTAAACGTAATGTTATGTGTATTTTTGCCACAGTTTAAAAGATTACCCTATATCAAAACATGTGTTAAAACTCAGTAGCTTTTCAATGTTTAAGGTCAAAATTCTACACCTGTCATGTATTTGTATCTCTCTCTCTAACAGAAATTTCAGCTCTGCATCTGCATGTAGGTGCAGATATGTAATTCACTTCTGTTTCCTCCGATAGAGTGTTAGAAGTGTTTTAGTATTACTGGCCAAAGTTGAAAGGTACTCCGTTTAATAATCTTGGAAAGAAAATCAGGAAACGAAATTATCATCGTGAAACAGCTTTCCTCATCTCTCGTCACAGCGCTGTGTTTACTCTCCCGGCTCGTTTGCTAGACTAAAACCTTAACGTCGGGCGCTGTGTCAGCCTGCCCGGTGAGGCCTTCCGGAATGAAGGGTTTCGTCTGTCGTTACGACCAGCTGGCTTCTCGCGAGCCGGGCTCCTTCCTCTCCTTGCTAGAAGCATCTGAAGGTCTTACCGTGAGGTCAGACAGGAGCGTTTGGGCCTGTCAGGCCACTGTCCCGAAGCAGCCACTGTCAGCACGGAAGCTTTGCTTATTGGCAGGTGCTTCCTGGTTAAGACGACCCTTCACTCCGGTGTCCCTGTGGCCCCAGGCCTCTTCCTTCTAAAACCCTTCTTCAGGCACAGCTCTCTTGCGGTGACAGAGTCCAGCTTTAGGTCACCCCCTCCCCCCCAAGCAGGTGAAATGGCTCCTTTTTTTAATTGCTGTTTTGTAAAAATTTATTGAGGTAAAATTCACGTAACATACAATTCACCATTGTAAAGTGGCCATTCACGGTATGGTGCCGTCACCACCGCCTCTGTCCAGTTCCGGAGCAGTTCCGTCTCCCCCAAGAGAACCCCGTACCCAGTAGCATCGCCCCAGCCCTCGGCAGCCACCTTTACCTGTTTCGGACGTGTCCTGTCAGTGGAATTATACACCATGCGAACCCTCGTCCCTGCCTTCTTTCACTTAGCGTGATGTTTCGAGGTTCATCCGCGGTTTTCCTTTTTTCGGCTGAGGACACTGCCGTGGCGTGGCGGTGCACGGCTGGTTTATCCGCTGATTCTCCGTTGGGCGTTTCTGTCATTTCCACCTTTGGCCATCGGGAGCGACTCCCCGTTGCGTGTGCATACACGCGTGCGCCATCAGGAGTTGCTGTGTGTACGCGTGTGTGTATATATTTGCCTGAGCTACTTGTTTTCTTTGGGGTGTACACTTCGTAGCCGAGTCATTGGCTCTATGGTAATTCTACGTTTAATGTTTCAAGGAACCACCACTAACTTTTCCCATTGTTTCCAATAAAGTATTAAAATTTTTTTTTGATGTTTATTTATTTTTGAGAGAGAGAGACAGAGTGTGAGTGGGGAAGGAGCAGAGAGAGAGAGGGAGACACAGAATCCGAGCTGTCAGCCCAGGGCCTGACATGGAGCTTGAACTCACAAACCGCAAGATCATGACCTGAGCCGAAGTTGGACGCTTAACCGACTGAGCCACCCAGGCGCCCCCATTTTTTCTTTCTCATTCATGGTAAGAGTGTAGAACTAATGACCACTTGCCTGTTGTAAGGTTGGTCTGTTTCCTTATTTCCTCCTGTCTCTGTCACAGTGGCAGCGGCTTCTGTAGGTACCACGTGGAGACGAAGGGTGTACTGTCTCACTCTCTGGGTGTCTTCTGGAGGCAGCTTCAATCCAAGGGTCACAGGGTGGTGTATGGGAGTACCGAGTCACCGTCTTGTACACCTAGAACTAACATAACCATGTTAACTCTCCTGGGATTAAAATCTAAACAAAAGAAAAAGAAGAATCCGGGGGTGCTGTCCCTCTTAGAATACGTGACATTTGTTCTGTGAAGAAGAGGTACTCGTGTGGCCGTGTTTGAGGGGGTCCTGGAGGACAGGGATCATTTGGGTGAGTTGTCCGTCTGTCCGTCCAGGATTGCCTTGTTAGTCCATACCTGTCTTTTCTCTTTGTGTTCACTCCGTTTTGGCGTTCGTGGCCTCTGATATTTTGCCGGTGGTGCTTCGGTAGTTGCCATGATGACAGTAATGAGTAAAGTGAGACCACTCACCTGCTGGGGTACAAGGAAAAAAAATCAAGAGAGAACCCCTTTGCATCAGCCTCCGTGTGTGAGGTGATTTCTCTCTTTCTGAGCCCGGGGTCCTTGGCTCCAGGTGGTATCGTGTAGCCCACGTGCGTCTGCATCCGTTGGCCTGATGATGGCCCCGGAGACGCGGAGCGAGGTTTTCTAATCGAGAAGCTGGCGCGCGGCTAGATCGGGACTTGGAGCGCACCAGGCCCTGAGATGCAAAACTTCGGCTTCGACCCCAGATTGACGCAGGGCTCGATCACGCAGGACGGGGATTGTCTGTGTTTCTGGGAGACTCCCACAGTAGCAGGTGGGTTTGCAGGAGGGACCTGGCAAGAGCCCACAGAAATGCGAGTCTGTGTTTACTAAATCTATTTTTTCCTCTCTAGAAACTCGAAGTTAAAAGCAGCAGCTGTGTTCAAGGCTGTTACCCACAGTTGTCATCCGTTGGCGTCCCCCACTGTCTGGACTTCTGCGGCGGGGTCAGCTCGCTCTTCCGTGTGCACCCCGAAACAAAGCCGGTGCCCCACTTTGTGTTCGCTGGGAGGGGGTCCCGAGATTGCGGGCCGCAGCCACACGTGGCGCGGGGTGGTGCACGCGGGAGCCGCAGGGAGGGGTCTGTTAAATCCTGCGCCCATCGGATTCCAGCTCTGCTGAGGGGCACGTCTGGGCAGGCTCCGAGGATGGACACTGGGGTGCAGGGAGGCTTGGGGTCTTAGCCGATCTAATCTGCTAGTCACACACCTGTTGAAGTGGTGGCTGAAGAGAAACACCTGCAGAACAGTAGACGTGAGGAGTTTTGTGGACTTCGGGCTCCGTGTGAGTCAGCGTGATGGCGCGGGTGCCAGCGCAGGGGTGGGGCGAGCCCTCAGGCCACCCTTATGGGCGTATTATCTGGAAGAGAGAGAAGCTCACTGCACTCCCCACTGGTCAGGCCACCTGCATTTATCTCTGCAGATTGCTTCCAGAAGGGCGCGGGCAGGCCCCAGACGGCAGGCCTGGCTGCGGGCCCCTGGGTGTGGCAGGGGGCGGGGGAGGGCTGGTGAGCCTGGAGGAGAGGCGGTGTGCGGGGTGGGCAGGGACGCGGGGCCCGGGCACTGAGAGCACAGAGAGCAGGGATGAGGTCCGGCCTGAGGCCTCTCGGCGAGGATCCGTGTGCCACCCGAGCCCCAGCTTCACGGCCTGTAGGGTTTTGCCAGTGCGAGGACCCCCATGGGACATTTTCCCTGCTCTGAGGAGTTTGGTTTTGATTCGTGAACAAAGCAGACTACTAGGAGATGCGATCGACTTGTCCTTCCCATCCCCGGCTGGAGAGGGGGCGCTTGGCCAGGGGAACGGGCATCCTGCAGTTTTCTGGGGCTCGTGCTCCGTCGGTGTGTAGGTCACGTCCAGCGCGCGGTGCAGCCTGTGTGCGGCTGGGAGCACTCCCGTGTGTGACTGGCAACTAAATCAAGATGAGAAAATCGCCAGCGTGGGGCTCGGGGGTTAGTCCTGTGAAAGCAGACACGCTTAGTCTGCTTAGGTCCATCAGTAGTTCCCTGTCTTGAGGTTTAGTGAGGAAATGCCCACTGAATTCTTTTGTGAGTGGATGGATGAGTCAGTGGCTGGAATTGAATAGTTTTTGAGCGGTTTGGAGGGAGAAGGTCCCACCCAAATAGAAACTTGGCGGTGATAATAGAATCACCGTTTGCATTTGCTAAGTGAGCAGACACCTCTCACCTCCTCCTCATGGGCAGAACGATCTATGAGGCACCAGCAGGTGGAAAAGGAGGAAGGCGTGTCTTGTCTCTTCAAGCTGGTGGAGCTGCCAGGAGCTGGAGGGGACGGAGATTGGGGGCAGCGGCTTTTGTTCCATTCTGCCTCCTCCTGAGAATGATCACAGGTGTGAACGCAGTTGAGGTTCTGCGCTCACCGATGTTCTTCAGGGGACTAGAAGGGCGTCATTTCCTTTGTCCGGCAATACTGACTCGCCGAAGAGGGTGCTGGAGGCCCCAGGTGGTGACAGACCTGCCCGAGGCCGCTGTGGCCGGAGGGGAGCTGGCCGAGGACACCGGGTCCTGAGGATGCTGCTCCCACAGCCGCCCAGCAGCCCGAGTCCAGGCTTCTGCCTGGAGGATTTTGTTCTGCTCCGTCAAATGAAGATTATTGGGGGGGGGGTTGTTCTCAGAATTCCTTATGGAGGAAAAACAGAACGAAGGGAAATCCTAGGATTTCTTTCCCCGATCCTACTTCTCTGCGATGAAGCCCCCTCCACTCCATCCTTTATTGAATGCCCATCCCACCCCTCACCTGGCACTTTCCCGGACCTTGATGCTGAGAAGCGGGAACTTGGGCCACTTTAGAACCCATGGCTCAGTCCTGCTGACACACCTGGTCATGCCTGGCCTCCAGCACTTAACCCCTCCGTGTCGTGAAATCCTGGTAAAGAGAACCATTGGCTTTTAGTAGAGCCAGTAACAGTCCTGAGCAGCCAGGTCAGTCAGTAAGTTATACTCTGTTCATTCACATACCTAAGTTTTTTCTTGGGAAAATTTCTGGATTTCCTTAAATTCACGGAGTGACATAGTTGTCATTTTTCTGTTTTTTGTTTTTTTTAATTCTAGATTTTATTTTTTATTTTAATTCAGGTAGTTAATATACAGTATAGTATTGGTTTCAGGAATATAACTTAGTCACTTACATATAACACCCAGTGCTCATCTCAACAAGTGCCTTCCTTAATGCCCATCCCCCCCCAGCGCATCCCCCCCACCCGACACCCCACCAGCAACCCTCAGTTTATTCTCTGTACTTAAGAGTTTCTTATAGTTTGCCTCCCTGTTTTTATCTTATTTTTCCTTCCCTTCCCCTGTGTTCATCTGTTTTGTTTCTTAAATTCCACATATGAGTGAAATCATTCAATATTTGTCTTTCTCTGACTTACTTAACTTAGCGTAGTACACTCTAGTTCCATCCATGTTATTGCAAATGGCAAGATGTCATTCTCTTTGGTTGCTGAGTAGTATTCCGTTGTATCTGTCTATCTGTCTATATCTACCTTTATCTATGCATCAGTCGATGGACATTTGGGCTCCTTCCGTGGTTCAGCCATTGTTGACAGTGCTGCTATAAACATTGGGGTGCACGTGCCCCTTCGAATCAGCATTTTTGTGTCCCTTGGATAAATACCTAGTAGTGTAATTGCTGGGTCGTAGGGTAGTTCTGTTTTTAATTTTCTGAGGACCCTCCACACCGTTCTCCAGAGCGGCTGCCCCAGTTTGCGTGCCCACCAGCCGTGCAGGAGGGCCCCCCTTCTCCTCGTGTTCGCCAACACCTGTTCTTTCCTTGTTGTTGACTTTAGCCACTCTGACGGGTGTGAGGTGGTATCTCATTGTGGATTTGATTTGTATTTCCCTGATGATGAGTGATGTCTGTTTTTAATCCACCTTTTTCTTGGAGGCGATTCGTGTACGTTACAGATCAAGCACGCCGAAAGTGTCCTTACCAAGTAGATGTGTTGACAGGCTCTTTGAGCCCACTCCTGTATAGAGCACGTTGGGGATTGTTGTTGCTGATGGGACCTTGGAAAGAATCTTCCAGAGGGAGGGTCCTCTGTGGCCCGTTTTCCTAGCTGATTTCAGAATTACAACAGCCCCTAGGTCATCAGCAGTTGGGATTTCTTACTGTTCTTCGTTGAAATACGGCTGTGTTTCCTCTACCTGGAATATGTCTGTCTCAGCTGGGTCGGGTTGCTGTGACAAAAATAACCACAGGCCTGGCGGCTTACAGAACATTTCTCGCACTTGTGGGGGTCAAGGTGAGGGCACCTGCAGGCCTGCTGTCTGGGGAGGGCCTGCATCACGGCCTACAGACGGCCGCTTTCGCCCTGTGTCCTCGCGGTGGCACATAGGGCTGGGAGCCATCCGGGGTCTCTCATCCTTTCACAGGGGCCTCCTACTTGTGACCTGATCAGCCCCTGAAGCCCCCACCTCCTGACACCACCTGCCATGGGGGTTTAGTTTCAACTTAGGAGTTTTGTGGGGACACAGACATTCAGTCCCCAGTAATATCTCTGCCGTAGTCTCCAAGGGCCCCTTTCTCTAAGACGCCTGGGGAGTAGCCTTTGTGGCCCCTCTTGGGTCCAGCACTCAAGGACTCTGGGAGGCTGGTGGATGCACTTGGATGTTGAGAGACACCTTTCCTTCAATGGCTGAGTGAATTTTCACCCCAGCTGAGGTTGTCAGACGTGACTGCTGACTCTGCACAGGGAAGAGGGCCACGCCGGCCGTCCGTGTCACACTCCTTTTGGGAAAGCTGTCTCCAGATCTCCTGTTTTTCTGGAGCGAAGATGCTAGGAGGAAGCCATGGTTGTCTTGGTGTTTGTGCTGCTTTGAGAGGTCTGGCCCAGGTGGCCCACTCCCAGGAAGGGACACTCAAATCTGGAGAGTCTGCTGTGGCGTGGTGTCAGGGACGTGGGTGGAGGGGGAGGCTAGGGAGGGTCTTTTCTCTCTTTTTCTCTCACTGCTGCCACCCTCCCCTAAGTTTTACTCAGTTGAGACCTTTTTAAGGTTCAAAGTTTTTAAAATAGTTATAATTTCTCTTACTATAAAAACGTAAATAGGGGCGCCTGGGTGGCTCAGTCAGTTAAGCATCCGACTTCAGCTCAGGTCATGATCTCGTGGTTCGTGAGTTCAAGCCCCACATCGGGCTCTGTGCCGACAGCTCAGAGCCTGGAGCCTGCTTCAGATTCTGTCTCCCTGTCTCTCTGCCCCTCCCCTGCTGTCTCTCTTTCTCTGTCTCAAAAATAAACATGAAAAAAATGGAAAAAAAAAAAACAAACATAAATAGGAAGCAACCATAATCTCTCCATAAGAGAAATATTATCAGCCCTTTGGTTCTCACCCTGTACGCTTTCCTGAAGGCTGCACCCCGCCCCGCGTGTGGTGCCCCCTGGGCATTTGCACATCCTGCCCTTGAGGAAGGAGCCCTGCGTCCTTGGCCTGCGGGTTGGGTGCTAAAGCCAGTGCTGAACGACCCTGGGCGGGACAGGCATGAAGCTGCTGGCGCAAAGACATGGCTGCTGAGGAAGGGGACCAGTGTCGGCAGCACTGAGCCTGGCCAGGAAGCCAAAAGTGACTTAGGAAGAAAACAAACTGTCTCTGCCGTTTCAGGATGAGACGCAGTGGGGACAGACCCCTGCGCGGCGCTGTGTGGGTGATAGAGGCCGCAGAGGCTCCCCCGAGGGCTTTTGTGTCCCCTCGGGCCAACGGGGGACTGAGCACCGGGCCTCCCCCCAAGTCAGCAGCCAAGCTCCACATCTGCCCGAGGCACAGCCTGCCCAGGGGACTCCTTTCTGGTAGGTTCAGAGACATGTTTCTAGAATTCCACAGACAGACAGAAAGAATGGAGTCTGAGAAGGAATCGAGTGGGAAAGAACGCGTCATCTTGGCCTTGGGTTTAGAAGCCAGCCGCCCTGGCGGGACCTGTCGTAAAGGCCGATGGCTTTGGGCTCAGGGAGGCACTCTTTTTCTTAGCGGATGTGATTTCCGGAGCAGCAGCGTCCCATTTACTGTGCCTCATACGCTGCCTTAAGCCCGAGGTGGGAGTAGGTAAAGCCTCTTCGGACCCGAGGGGTCCAGGCCGAGCAGGCCAGGGAGCTGTGTCCAGGCAGGGCCGTCGAGGCGGCCGGGAGCCGCGTGCGCCTGTCCCTGCCCTGGGGTGAAGGAGTGGGCGTTCAGCCCTGCATGGCCTTGACCACGGCTTTGACCGCTGGGGGTGGCTTTAATCTGGACACCTCACGCCTGAAGGACCAGGGGCCAAACTGTAACCTATAGAACGAGCACATGGCGAAGGGGCCGTGAATTCATGTCACCAAGTGCAGGGGCCTTTGCTGTGGAGAAGACCCTGCCTTCCGGAGGCTTCGGAGGGCCGGGCTCCAGAAGCGGCTGGTTCTAGGCTGATAGTTTCAGAACGAGGACCTTGGTGGGTTTACAGCTGGTGGCACAGCTTCGAAGAGGGCTCTCCAGAAGGAATCTGTCAGGTGTGTAGGATTCTCAGCAGGCCTCTGGTTTACAGTGCTGCGTGCCCGAGAGGGGCGCTGAGCTACCGTCATCGTCCTCACTGCAGGGCTAGGCAGGGACCGCGAGCCGCAGTGCCAGGCCGTGCTGTCGAGCCCCACGGGAACATGGAGGAGTCTGGTTCGGGGGTCGGTCGAGAAGACTGAATTGACTGAGGTGGTTCAGGGAGGAAAGCCATGGCCTCTCAGGGCTGAAGGTTCTGGGTGGGCTGTTTGCCTGGAGAAGAGGAGACCAACTGGGAAACGGAAGATCGGACTGACTCCTGCACGACCCCGGGGGTCCTGGGATCAGAGGAGGGCATGCGGTGACGCGGTCTGAGGAGAGGCAGCCTGTGCATGCCGGCCAGTGATGAGCAGAGGAGTCGGCCTTGGGACTGTGGACTGGAGGGTGCTCTCAAGGGCCGCCGAGCTTCTAGAACAAGCTTACAGCACAGCTCACCTGGCCAGTGTGTGACGGCTGGGAGGCGGTGGGGTGCAGAGTGTGGGTTTGTTACTTCCGTACTGATGTCAGCCATCCTCAGCCTGTGGGTGAGTCGGTGTCACCTGTGGCTCAGTCCAGGCTGCTTGTGTTCATAGAGCCTTCCAGAAGATTCTGTCTGCCACTGATGGGAGCAATGGACGGGTGAGCGCGGGCCCTTCCCCTGCAGGGGTGGGAGCGATAAATGGGTGAGTGTGGGCTCTCCTTGTGTTTGTGCTCACCACAAGTTCCCCCAAAGACAGGCCCTGATACAGGACTGACCACAGTCAGAGAAGCAGCTTGATTTCAAAATCTGTTTAAGGTTAGTTTCAGAATGAAGTGAGATTATTAACCTTCCCTGGGGTTAGGAGGGGCAGTTATGTCGTCTAATTGTTTTAGATTACATGTTTCCTGCTCGGTTTAGAGTTGAGTTATTTTATTTTATTTTATTTATTTAAATGTTTTATTTATTCTTAGAAAGAGAGAGAGTTCTAGCACGAGCAGGGGAGGTACAGAGAGAGAGGGAAACACAGAACCTGAAGCAGGCTCCAGGCTCTGAGCTGTCAGCACAGAGCTGGACACAGGGCTCAAACTCACAAGCCGTGAGACCATGACATGAACGGAAGTTGGACGCCTTACCGACTGAGCCACCCAGGCGCCTGATGCTTGGTTTACCTTTTAAATGTTTCTGATGAACTTTGCTAAAAAAATATTTTGAAGATTTTTGTATCTTTAAACAAATGATGTTTGATAAATATGTTTATAACATACATGCTACAGTTACGTGAGAGAAAGGTGAGCCACTCTCCAGGTTAACTTATATCATAGATATGTATGTTTATATTAATTATAAGTTTATTTTATTTGTAGGTTCACATGCAATAAGTATTTTTAAGCGACGTAAAGGAAGTGGCCACTGAGATATTTGGATGGAACTTGGTATATTTTTAGTTCTCAAATGGACTTTCAGTATCTGAGCTTCTTACTGAGAGACAGGATGGTGTTTCCATAGTCTTTAAGATGCTGCCCCCTTCTGGCGATTACATTTAGTGTGCTACCGGCTCGTCTCGTAGCAAAATTGCATTCTGATTTTTTTCTGATTTAAATAATATTTTTATTGTTAAACCTGAAAAAGAAACTGGAATCAGCTGTGGTCTGTCCCTCTCCTGCTCCATGACACATAGGAACAACTTTCTGTCCTTTCTACTGACTCGACTTTTAAAATGTTTGTATTTTTCTGTCTAGTGTACTTCTTCCACTAGCCGACACGTGGAACGTGTGTGTGTGTGTGTGTGTGCGCGCCAGACACCGTGCTCGGCGTCTCCTGAGATCCTGCACTTTTGTTTTTGCAAAGAATTGGGAATATGGGGTGTAGTTTTCCAGATCATTATTTTTTATGATACAAACACATTATAAGAGCATTAATATATTTTTAATTTTTATTTTTTATCTTAGAGCAGGAGCACGTGAGCAGGGTGGAGGGGCAGGGAGAGAGGACGCTCGGCACAGAACCTGACGTGGGGCTTGATCCCACCACCCTGGGATCATGACCTGAGCCGAAAGGAGTCGGACACTTAACTCTCTGAGCCACCAAGGCACCCCGAACATTAAAATAATTTTAAAGTTTGAGAGAGAGGGAGAGACAGGTTCTGCACCGTCAGCACGGAGCCTGACATGGGGCTCAATCTCACGAGCTGTGAGATCTTGACTTAAGCTGAAATCAAGAGTCGGACGCTTAACCGACTGAGCCACTGAGATGCCCCAAAAATAATTTTAAAGGAATTTGGTCTCCCTCTATCCAGAGGCGCTGTCTGGAAGCAGGACCCTGGCTTTGAGCTCTGACAAGTAGGAAGAGGCACAGCACACCTGTTGAGACGCCCAGGATATGGCGGATGGCCCTGGGGAGATGGGTATGGGCCCAGAGGAGTTCTTCAGGCCTGAAGAGCCTTCTCAGATTTCCCCAGGAAAGGGGTTTCCGAGAGTGAGGGGGCAGCCTTGAAGCACTGCCTGGAAGAGGGGCAAAAGGACCACCCGGGGGAAGCAGATGGGAAACCAGGGATTGGTTGGGGGGGCTGCCCAGCATGGTGATGGGCTCATCACCAGCTCTTAGAGCTGACACTTTCCTGGGGAAGCGTGCCCTCTGGGGGGCCGGGAGTGGTGATACTAACCCACGGCGCCCCACGCCCAACGCGGATGCCAGCGTACCTTCTCAGACCGCGTTACCCAAGTCTGGAATTCAGCTCGTTCTACACTGGACCACTGTTGCCTTAATTTGCTGCTCATCTGGTTTTAGTTTTGTGAAATACGTATGGTACTTCAGAGTGCGCTGTCATTTATAACTAAGTAAGCAGTGCTTTGTGGATTTGTCAGTGCCGATTAGTTTAAAACTCCAGCCTGGACTTTTTTGGGACTCATTTTCAGCAGCCACCGGTAGATGGAGGGAGTGAGACGTGTGAACAGGAGAGAGCCCTTTCTGCTTGGAGAGGGTGTAACTCCGTCGTGGAACCTCGCTCACTAATAAATTTCCTGCAAGTATCGCAGAGAGACTTGTCGCCGATGAGTTATGTGAAATTAACAAACACAACTGTTGAGGGTAACGGGAGGCGGCAGAGTCTGTTTTAGAAGGCTTCTGGATTTTTTGTGTTTTTTTTTTTTTGAAGTTCAGAAAAATCTATACATTTATTCGCCTTGCTAAGAGCCCATTTAAGAATCCATTCACAGAAACTGGGGTGGATTATTAAAATTCTGTGAAGAAGCACAAGGTCAAAGAGTTTTTCAGAAGGAAGCAGTGGCGTGCTGGTTTGCACACATTGTATACCGGGGTCAGGCATCGCTCATGCTTACAGGGTTGTGTTCTCTGAAGCGGTCGTAGAAGTGCCGTGGTTTGCCCTGATGGGTGCTGTCATGCCGTGGTTCTGTGGAAATTACCCACGAGAACAGCCTTTACGCTGATCTCAACTCAAGTGCGAGTGGTCGAGCTGTGCGGGACTCCGTGACCTCGGTACCAGCCCCAGCTCTGTCCTGGGGGTTGGGCAGGAAGTCAGCACTCAGGACAGGTGCTCAAACAGGAGGGGCGTCAGATGGCCGTGGGGCTGTGGAGTCTTGAAGTAGACCCTCTCGTGAGTCCCGGGAGCGGATCTGTGTCTCCCACCGGAAGGCAGGGGACCTGGGAAGGGGCATCGGGGAGACCTGGCGTACGGCTGTTTCTGATGGGATTGTTCAAGTAGGTATGAATTGTTGAATTGATATTTAGAACTGTAGAATTTGACATCTCGGGGAACCCTGGGGACTGGCGCTACGTCTTCCCTCCCCACCCCCACCCTAGAGATAGGAACGCCAGTGATGTCTCCTAAGGTTTTGCCCTGCCCTGCATTGGATCCACACAAATGCATACGTGGAAGCCTTAACCCCCACCGTGATGGCATCAGGCCATGAGAAGAGGTATCAAAGGCCTCGCGCTCTCCCTGTCTCCTCCCCGTGAGGACACAGCGGGAAGTGGCCGCCTGGAAGCCACGAAGGCGCGCTCCCGAGGAACAGAAGCGGTGGTACCTTGGTCTTGGACTCCCAGGCCCTGGAAGCGTGATGCATGGATTTCTGTTGCCCAGGTCACCCTGTCTAGGGGATTTGGGATTTGGGATTTGGTACGGTGGCCCGAGCCCAGTAGCACAGCAGATTAAGGGGATGGGGAGGGAAGAAAATCAGGGTTCCAGACTCTGGGGCCAGAGGCCTTCCATTTGGAAGGATGCTGCTCCCGACGCCATGCCTCACGACCAGGGTCATCGCTGCTCCTCTCCGCCAGCCCAGTGGGGGCACGTCGCCTGCCTCTGTGTCCCGCCTCTCGGAGCGCACGCGACTCCTGGGGCCTGTGGAGCACTTCGTCCAGGGCTGTGACCCTGGCACCACCCTACGAACAGTCCACACGCAAGGAAGCCTCCCTGCCGTGCTCCCTGACCACGCGACGGGCCCTCCTTGGTCCTCCCTCCTTCCCTACTTGGGGGGTGATTACTGCGTCTCCTGGGACGAGAACCCTGAACCCCAGAACAGTCGGTTCCGAGCGGTGCCCACAGCGCTGCCTCACGAAGGAAGGCTCGCGGAGGAAGTGTTCCCTGCCCCGTGGGGCGCCGCTGGCTGGGACTGCTGTTCTGCGGTTACCCGACGTACGGCGCAAAGCTAGATGTTCCCTTCTCGCGCTCGTCGCTCTTGGATGATCCAGTTCTAAATTCAGAATTACTAAACTAAACGCGGTAACAGAAGGAACCACTCTATTTTAAGTGTGACAGACGATGTGCTTTTGCTGTAACCAAGCCACCCTCTGGGTGTGACTCGTAGTAGTCAAGGGGGGGGCGGGCTCTGTGCGACGGGGGCGTCTCGGTGCCCAGATGCCTCTGCTGCGCTTGTAGCAAAGGCTTTCGTTCTTGGAGATGTTTAATCCAAGTGGAAGCCCCCAGCACCTCTGAAGGCTTCTGAGGCCGAGTCTGCCGCAGGCCTTTTAGGAACCCCGTTCGGGTGCTTCCCGGCACGTAACGATCAGCCTTCCCACGCGTCGCCCATTAAGATCTATGTTTAAAATGTAGAGTTCTAGGAAACTTGGATTCTGCAGCCAGGGACCTTACTTTAGAGCAGAGAGCGTCCATGTGCTAATAAGGGTATTGGAGCCATGCTCCTGGTAATTAAATTCCGAGGCCCAGGCCGAAGGCGGGAGCTGTGGGGAGGGGTCACCACTGCAGACTTGAGACCAGGAGCCCTCTGCCTCACCTGGCATTATGTGATGCTCGAGGCAGTGGGTCTGTCGTCCAGGGCGGATGCCAGAGGCCCATCAGGCCACCCTCAGGGTCCCCGGAGAGTAGTTCCTCTCTCCGAGCCTCAGATCCCTGGAGAGAGAGGAGAGATTCGGGTATTTCTCATTTACAGGCAGAGCGGTGAGCTAGGGCCCCATTCTCCGCTCACTTGCTGCGGGCACCAGATTGAGTGCCTTTATTTTAAAAGCACGCTGAGAAGTGAATTCTTGGTTTGCTGATCTAAATATTTGGGGCTGTGGATGGGCTCAGCTGCTTTAAATACGTGGCCGGTGCAGTGACCCGGGAGCCCGTGGTCCTCTTTGTTGATGTTCCCTGTGTGGTGGTATACACAGATGACCTCACTGTTTTCCTCTGAGCAGGTAAACATGCTTTCACTTCGATGCCTTTGGATACTTGCACTAAGTCAGTTTGAAATCCTTCCTCTGGTTTTGTTTGCGGAAAACTGACTCGAAGCCAAAATGGAAACTTTTAGCTGCTTCTGGAAGACCTGCTGGTTTCCTGCAGCTGACCCCTTCCTCGTGTGCTGACCGAGCCCCATGCAGGTGTATATTTTTAGCCGCCGAGGGTGTGTGGGCTGGAGTAAGTTACACTCGAGTGTGGTGGGCGTGTGTGTGTGTGTGTGTGTGTGTGTGTTTTCTTTCTTCCTGTCCCAGTTTTGTAGTTGGTGAGGCTACTATGGAAACCAGTGTGGAGGTTCCTCAAAAAGTTAAAAATAGCACTGCCATATGATCCAGCCATCCCACTTCTGGGTATGTAGCTGAAGGAAGTGAAAACGGCGTCTCGAGGGTACCTGCCTCCCACACGCCACGGCCGCGGTGGTAGCCAACATGTGGAAGCGCCCTAAATGTCGGTGGATGAACGGAGGGATGAGGGAAATGGGATGTTCATACGCATACAGCGGAGTATCACTCAGCCCTCAAAGGTAAGACAGTCCCGCCTATGCGAAGGCATGGCGCTGAGTGAAAGGAGAAAGACGAACACCGACCTCAGTCGTGTGTGGAATCAAAAACCGAACTTGCAGAAGAGGAAGGAATTGCTGGGGAAGGAGGATGGGGGGATGTTGATCAAACGGTACATTTGATCATTTCAGTGATTAGATGAGTCCGTTCTGGGGTCTAATGGACAGCCTGGTGCCTGTAATTAGTACCGTGTTGCATACTCGGAAGCCGTTAGGAGTGTAGATCTGAAATGTTCTCCGCACACGACACAAGGTACTTGCGGGAGGGGGTGGGGCTGTTAGCTAACCCGAGGCGGTGTGCGCGCGCGCCTCAGATTGTCGGCCGTCCGCCGGGTACGGACTTGTGCTCCATGTCAGTTGTGTCTCGGTGAGGCCGGACGTCACTCCTCTGCCACTCCTCCGTGCATCCCACTTGTGACGCTCGGGCCGGGACCGCCGGGAGCCCTGCCTCTCCGTGAAAAGGGACCAATCTTGGGGATACCCCAGAGAGAGCGTGCACCTGGCACCTGCCCTGTGACTGACGGGAGCTCAGCACCCACACCGGTGTGGGCCCAAGGGTGAGGCAGTGCCCGCACCCAGGACGTGGAGGCCGCAGAGGCCGAGGTCGTTCTGACTCCAGGAAGCTCCCGTTCCCGGGTGGAGGTTGAACGGTCCCGTGAAGTGGGTAGTCTCACACTAAGGACGAACGGGGCTTAGGGGCACACCGCAGCTGCCCTAACCAGGCTCCGGGCCCCCCAGCCCCGAGAGTTACTCACTCAGCCAACGTAGGGTCATGTCCCTGGTGGTCTGTGGCCTCCGCTCCTCCCCGCTGGGGTGAACGTTCCCGTGCTTCCCCCGGGACGACCAGGGTGCCCAGCGCCAGGGCTGCCCCTGAGAGAGGTACGCTGGGTCAGCTTTCTCTAGTCCTTTTTTTGTAAGAAACTCTTCTCTTTTTTTTTTTTTTCAAGTTTACTTATATTTATTTTGAGAGAGAGAGAGAGCATGCGCATGCAAGGGAGGGACAGAGAGAGCAGGAGAGAGAATCCCAAACAGGCTCCACGCCGTCAGCTCAGAGCCCTACACAGGGCTTGAACTCACGAACTGTGAGATCATGACCTGAGCTGAAACCAAGAGTGGGGCGCTTAGCCAACTGAGCCCCCCCCCCGGGCACCCCCACCTTTCTCCAGTCTTAACGCGGCTCTGCCTGTGGTGGCCAGCAGCAACGCCAGCTGAGTGTGCCCCTGCCTGGAACCCGGGTCCCCACCCGCCCCACCTCAGCCTGTCCCGGCCAGCTGGCAGCCACTGAATTTTTGCAGTTAGGCCCCAAACCTCACACTGAGACATCCTTACTGCCTCTCTTTCTGTCACTCCCCCACATGTCCAGTCAAGCTGGGATCCCGGTTCTACTCTCAGGCTATAAAGAGTCCTGCTCTCTGTCACCTCCGCTGGGTGGCCACCGACGCATTCCGGGATCACTCCAGTAGCCCGTTAGCCATTCTCTGAAAGCTTCTAGGTGACTCTTCAAATCCAGCTCTGGGCATGTTCCCCCTGGCCCTGCACCGCAGTGACCTGTGTGGCCCCTTACAGTGACCCTCAAGTCCCCAAGCAGGGGTGGGCACACGGTGGCCCTCGAGCCAAATCTTTCCTGCTGCCTGGTTTCATGTTCTTGAGTTACGAACGGCTTTTTTAGCTGCACGTGGTCGGGGGGTATTCTGTGATTTGTGGAAGTTTGAGGCGATTGGAGTGTCAGGTTCTGTAGATCACACGTTACTGGGTCCCAGCCTCAGCCAGTGGCTTATGCAGCACCTGTGATCGCTGTCGGGACATCCGCAGAGTCGAGTAGTTGGGGACAGAAACCACGGGATCCCCTCGGTGTTTTGTCTTCTGACTCGAAGAACCTGAACTCTGGCCCTCGGCAGAAGTTTGCGGGCCCTGCCCCAGCCTCCCCCCCGCGCCGACCTCCCCGCCTGCCGCGTTCCCTCCCTCCCGCCACACCGCCCTCTTGGCTGGTCCTGCAGCCTGCTGGCCTCAGGCCTTTGCCCGCAGTGCCCTTCCTCCGTGGTTTGCACTTCCTTCGAGTCGTTGCTCGGCCGGGCCACCCGCTTCCGCGCGGAGGTGTCTTCCCTCCTCCCCTGTGCCCCTTTCTCTTCTTCCTCCTTTCTCGCGCTGCAGTCAACACTGAACGCGCTGCCTCTTACCACACTTGGTTTTGAGCTGCCCTCCGCCGCAGGACCGCGTGCTCTCCAGCACGGGGCCTTTGTGTCTTTGGGCCCCGAGCTGTACCAAGCACAGCGGCATGGTGCTCAGTCTGCGTGTGCTGAGTATCTTGACGTAGGGTGAATGCCAAGCAGTTTAGGTGCGTGGGTTGGTACAGACGTCCCAGACTGGACGCCTACGGTCTCTGTTGTATACAGTGGGGAAGGCATACCTCCTCTCGTGTGTATAAAACCCACGTTACATTCTGTAAGTATGAAACTTGCAGTCCGTTTTTTTTTTTTTAATGTTTATTTATTTTTGAGAGAGAGACAGACAGACAGACTATGAGCAGGGGAGGGTCAGAGAGAGAGGGAGACACAGAATCCGAAGCAGGCTCCAGGCTCTGAGCTGTCAGCACAGAGCCCGACTGCGGGGCTCGAACCCACGAACCGTGAGATCATGACCTGAGCCAAAGTCGGAAGCTTAACCGACTGAGCCACCCAGGCGCCCCTGTTTTTTTAAAGAAGTCAAAAAGTTGGGGTGCCTGGATGGCTCAGTCAGTTGAGGCGGTTGACTCTTGGTTTCAGCTCACGTCATGATCTCACGGTTCGTGGGTTCAAGCCCCATGTTGGGCTCCATGCTGACAGTGTGGAGCCTGCCTGGGATTCTCTCTCTCCCTCTCTCTTTCTGCCCCTCCCCTGCTCATTCTCTCTCTCTCTCAAAATAAATAAATAAAACCCAAGTCAAAAAGTATCTTTTCTCCCCATAGTGTCTCTGCGTGCATGTGATGTATTTTCCCGTATCTGCAAAGTCCTGTTTGTAGGCGCTGCAGGCCGTGAACTATTTCGCGGGGACCCGAGCACTGAGACTCTGGCTAGGGCGTGGATCGGTCTGGTTTTATCCTATTTCGTCAGAAAGAGAGGAGCTGGGCTGGCCTCCCATCTCTCCGTGAGACGTGCCTGCACACGGCCGCCGCGCACACACCTTCCGTCGGGGGACCGCACTCCACGGACTCTGGTTTCTTCTGGCCTTCCTGAGGTCAAGGTCCTCGTCGGGGGCTGGTTCCCGTCCCGGCTTCTCTGTCGCTTCTGGAAAGCTTCCTATTCGTGCATCCCTTATCTACAAACGTAGATTATCAAACTGTGGCCCAGCAGGTGGATCTCGTTAGAAGCTCTCGCCATGCCGTTCGCTTGTTCATTTTCTTTCTCTTTTAAGATAAAACAGTCATTACCCTCCGGATTGAGGCAACTTCCAACTGTAAAACTTGGCATCAGGAATAGAATTAAAATGCTTTTCTGTTCAGATTCGTCGTTCCTTTTTGCGGTGTGTACGTAAAAGGAATATTGCCTGTCACTTTATTCTTGACACCATTTTTTTGTTTCAGGTTGCATATTCCTGTTTCCTCCGGCAAATAGTATTTAATAGCTGTGCTAATCCTCCTAAAGTCCATGGGCGGGGCTGACGTCCAGTGGTTTCCGTGGTCCGCCCTACGCGTATTTCACGTGCCTTATCTTCAGTACTATCAGTGTTCTCGTCCCCCGCCTTACAGATGAGGACACTTGGGCTCTGGGGCTGGACATCTGTCCCCGCGGCTGTACGGCTGCTGCCCAGCAGAGCTGAATTTCGCCAGCAGCCGTCTTATCCTCGAGTCTGTTGTTAACCTCTCCAGACTCGGCACGTAGACAAGCCACGTCCGCGGTGTTCTCCTAGCCGTGTCACGAAGTGAAATGGGGGCACCTCACGGGTGAAACCGGGCGCCCTGCGGGGGAACGTAAGGAAAGCCGCGTTTAAGAAATGGAAACGCATCTACAGAAGTCTCCAGACTCTGCGTCAGGAGCCGGAGTCTCCGAAGGCGCTGCTTCCCAAACATCGCCAGTTCTGCTGGGTCGGCACATTTTTGTTGTGCAACATTTCTCCCCAGCCGGCAATTAGTTGATGACTAGAATTTCTGTCGCGGGTCTGAAGAGTGGGAGCGGAAGCGGCGGGCCCCCTCTGTGCCTCTCGTTGCCATGGTGGCGGGCACGCGCATCATCTTCCTCCCGCAGCTGCAGCTCCGGGCTGGCCCGTCGAGAGCGCCACCACACGAGGACGTGTTGGCCTCCTGGAATCGGTGATTTTTTTTCCCCTACTTTTGAGAATTTTCTAGACTTTAACAAGCGTGTGTTTTATGACGAAACAAAACAAGCAAATATGTTTTATGTCTGCGGAGAATTCTTTGGACGCTAGTAAATATTGGTGAGCGATCGCCGAGATTGGGTGTTTTCTAAGCCTCCCGTAGGTGCAGAATGAGGCTGCGCGGGGGCCCCTTGCCTGCTCGCTGGCCGTCGGCCGTGGCGTCCTGCTCAGGGGTGTTTGCAGCCGCTCTGCCAGTGGTCTTTCGCAGCCTCTTGGAGAATCTGGTGCCGGAAGCAGAGGGAGCAGGCTGCTGTTTCCCCCCTCAGCTCACGTCAGAGGCTGAGAAGCTGGTCGTGTGTCAGGTCTTTTTCATTTTATTTTTTTTGAGAGAGAGAGAGACGGCATGAGGGGGTAGGGCAGAAGGGCAGAGGGGGAGAGAGAAGAATCTCAAGCAGCCTCCACACTCAGCACGGAGCCCCTAACTCAGGGCTCCATCCCACGACCCTGGGATCAGGACCGAGCTGAAATCGGAAGTTGGACGCTCAACGAAGCCTCCCAGGCGCCCGGTAGTGGTCAGTTTTTAATGCAGGCAAAATTGGTTTGCCCGGAGATGAACACCGTTCATCCCGTCACTGTCCGTCCCCTCGAGGATTGCGGGGGTGGCTTTCGACAGTTTGGAGACCAAGAGCTGCTTTGACTGAGCCACCAGCAGGGTTCAGCTTCCCAGTGTGCCTGCCATCGCATCCAGAGTGAGCTGTGTGAAGAACAGGATGGCGATTGGGTGTCGCTGTGCGCCTACGTGTCACCCGAGGTGCCGCGAGCCATCTTTGAATACGGCAGAGGTCGCTGGTGCTATGGAGCTTGGATGCGAGGAGAGCACTTTTCCCCATAAATCCTAACTATTTACAAACCCACCCCACACTCGCTGTCTCCTTTGGCCATTGAGGCCGGTGGAAGGAAGAGAGGGTATTGAGTCCTGTTTATGTCCTGTGGATGGAACAAGGGTCGGGTGGGGTAGGGACTTTCCCAGCTTCCCCTGGAACAGAGTTGGCACCGAAGTGAGTTCCCGTGTCTCCAAAGCCTGGCCCCCGGGCTGTCCCCAGACCGTGCAGGGTGGGGTCCCAGGTGGGAAGTGGGACATTTTATAGAAGACCAGGGCGTGATGAGCCCGTGGACACTTGGCTTCCAGTGATTCTGGCCCCTTCTGAGCACAGTGTGCCTGTGGGCTCCGCTGCGCCACTCATGCCGTCTGGCCAGCCTCGCGACGTCTCGGTGCCGCCGCGTGCAGCTGTCTTCGTGTTCCTTCAGTGTCCTGCAGGGACAGCATCACCCAGCGCCCAGGGCTGGAGGAAGGCCTTCCGGGCATTGGGGGCAGGGGTGTGGGGGAGGACTAGCTGGGAGCCCACAGGCCAGGGGGGCCCTCCCAGCCTTTCTCCCCCAACCCCGCCCTCCGCCGAGTGCTGGGCCCGGGGGCCTCCTTCAGCCGGCACACCATTGGGGCCCATTTGGGTCCCTTCAGAACTCTGAGAATCCCGCTCCAGGGTGTCCTCCTGGGGCTGGGGGCACCGCAGGGAGAGGAGGTGGGCGTGCTGCTGTAGGTTGGCGCCCCTAAGTCCCCCGACTCTGCTGGGAACGTCCTTTGAAGTTTTATTAGTTTGTTAGAGTTTTAAAAAGGATAGATAGTGTCTAGATGCTGTGTTCCACCAAAACAAATACTGATCTTTTAAAAATGTGTTAGACCAAGGGGCACCTGGGGGGCTCAGTTAAGCAGCCGACTTCGAGTCAGGTCATGATCTCACACCTCGTGGGTTCGAGCCCCGCGTCGGGCTCTGTGCTGACAGCTCAGAGCCTGGAGCCTGCTTCAGATTCTGTGTCTCCCTCTCTCTCTGCCCCTCCCCGCTCCCTTGAAAACATGTAACGTTAAAAATATGTTAGATCAGAAGTGCACCCGCATCTTGCAAGGCGTTCGAAATGGCCTGTGTGAACACCCGCGGTGTCCCAGACCAGGGCAGCGCGGGAGAGCTGGGGCTCTGCTCCGAGGGACGCCCTGGCCTGCGGAGCGGCAGGTGGGTGGGG
Organism: Paguma larvata; assembly: GCA_030068075.1. Taxonomy (NCBI): domain Eukaryota; kingdom Metazoa; phylum Chordata; class Mammalia; order Carnivora; family Viverridae; genus Paguma; species Paguma larvata. The sequence continues at coordinate 4,855,773 of CM057825.1, read as the reverse complement.
GTTAGACTCCGTCTCCTGCACTCGATCGTCGCTCTTGTCAGCTCCCTGTAGTTTTGACAGCACGGCCGCCTTCTCTGGGGCGTCCCCTGGCTGAGGTCCAGTGCACGTTCTCGTCTGCCCGGTACACGTCTGGGCTCCTGATCTCATAAGGAGGTCTGGCCGGCCGTGTCAGAGACCTTCGGAATCAGAGCTGGTGGCGGTACTCTGTAAAATTCCATGGTGTGTGTTTTTCCCTCTTGTCATCTGGCTCTGGAAACAGCTGCTGCTAATCGGAGCTCCCAGCTGAGAGGGCTTGGCCAGGATCGCACTGGGTGTGGTCCACACTGGCCCGGGCCAGGGCTCCAGGGATGCTCGCAGAGGGGGCGGCCGGGCCCTGGGTCCCCTGGCTGTGGCGGGCCCCGGTGTGGGGAGGACATGGGGGGCTGCTATGCTCAGAGAGGTTACATGGTCATGGCCCCTCCAAGGTCACAGACCAAGAGCAATTTCTCATGAGACGTAACTGGTGGAAGTCAGTCTGTCGGAGGCCTGGAGGAAGCCAGGGGCTAGAATGAAGGCAGCGTTGCTTGGGGCGGAAGGGACTCTGGAGATTTCATCAGAGACTTTTCCTTTTTAATAAATCAAACCTTTTAACGATTTTGGGTGTCGGCTGCAAGGTTTTGGAAGCAGTCACAAATGAGACCTGTTATAAGGTGGTGATTTTGGGTTTTGTTCTGGACACTACTGACGAGAATCTGATCTCTTATTTCCCAGGGAAATCCTGGGCTCCCGCAAAGTACAGTAATCATCACAGAGAAAGAATGAGCAGGAAGCGTCCTTGCTCCAGAACTGTACGGCGTTCGCCTTCGGTGGCTCCCCGCTCTCCTTTTTCACCTGAACACATTTTTCATGCATGTTTCCAGAAAAGACAATTATTAATGTTATTAATAATTATTTTTTTATTAAAGGCTATTTATATTATAGAAACTCGTTAATATTTCTTCTTTATTTACAAAAAAAAAAAGAAAGAAAGGAAAGGAAGGCAGTGCTAGGAGGTAAGGGAAGATTTGCTCTCGCAGAACCCGCTCTGGGGCGTCCAGTCTTCCAGCTTTCTCTTCACTTTCCAGGTAACCCCCTGGCTCCTCACAGGCTACTGTTGGTAGTAATCGTAGTAGAAAAACAGAAATAGAAGAACGGGTTCCAGAGGCCACAGAGAAAGGAAGCCGTGGTCCCGTGGGGCCCAGAGCTGTCATTTTGAAGGATGCTTCTTACAGAAGGCTTGGTGGGTTCCTTTCCTTCTTTCTGGCCTTATTTTTGGGTGGTTTTCCTTCTCGATGTGTGGGGGTGGGTGGCGGGTCCGAAGCCAAGAGTTACCATGCCTGGGTGCGTAACTGGGGCGCTCAGGCCTCGGGTGCGGGGCAGGTGCAGTCAGAGAACCCGTGTCTGTGTGTGTTCTCTGGACGGGAGCCCCAGGGTCGCGGGGTCTCCTCGCCCGTGAGCGGGAGATGGGAGCCAGCGACGAAGAGCGGCCTCGCAGACCTCACAGACTGAAACGGACCATCTCGAGTGTCTGCCAGAATGGAGATTTGGCGTGACTGTCTTTGTCTCTTTAAAGAACACTCATCAATTATAAATGTGATTTGAATTTCGTACCTTTGCGGGAGTTTTCCCATCAGGATGTTTACATGGTAAGACAAAGGAGCCCTTCCTTCTTCTGTCCCAGTTTCAGAGCACGGGGTCGCTGCACGGGGACACATTTGTGGGTACCTCCTTTAGGGGCTGGGACCACATCTTAGGCCCGCAGGTCAGAGCCCCGGGCACTGGGGGCCTCCCTCGCCGGAAGTCCGCCTGCCAGTGTTGATGTTGATAATTATGTAAAATTATTCCGGTCTGCAGCCCGCAGACTCACTGGAGAACTATCAGACATGCTCGACTTTCTAATTATAATCATAATCCGAGCGTAATTTCGGGATTTTGTTTCCCAAATTGCTTATTGTTTCATACTTCCCCTTTGCTGGGGAAGCCCCTGGTCTGTTGCCTGGCCGGGTTTGCCGAGCCGGGAGGGAGGATTTCAGCCCAGCCTCGCTGCCTCTCCTCTCCTCGGGGCTCCCGCGGGCTCGTTAATTGATTGCACCTTTACCCTCCCCTCGGAGCTGGTGCCTCTGGACGGTAGCCTGTTTAAAGCGGGGCCCAGATGCACCTTCTTGTGGACAGCGCGCGTGCATAATCGGAGGACCGGGGCTGCGGTAAATAATTCATGTCAGCTGGGGCTCTTGCCGCTAGTAATGAGATCTCGGGGGCGAAGCCTCGAGTGCCCAGACCCCTCCAGATGATCTGTGAACCGGTCTTTGCCTTTGTGCTCATTCAAACTGACAAATATGCCCTTAGCCGCTAATCGCATTCAGGTGCTTGGGGCACGGAGCGTGACTTTGGGTGCGTTTCCCTCGGACTCTTGAGAAGCCACGAGGCCGCGGAGCCGCGGCAAGAAGAGTTGTGGCTCAGATGGACCCAGTCTGGGAGTTCTCAGCCAGCGGGCCCAGGGTCACTTGGCTGTGGGGTGGGGCGGCCAGGGAGCCCGGCTCGGTGGTTCTCCCCGAATGTACATACGGCAGTGCGTACCCTGCTTCCCAGGGCTTGTCCTGACAGCCACCTGGGTGCTCTCGGGGACGTGTAAACCCGGGTCCCCCGGTCCCGACCTCTGCCTCCGAGTGCGGCCGTGAGCTCAGGGCTTGGTGGTGCCTTTCATCTTTCAAATGTTCCGCCTCCCTCGTCATGGCCGGGGGTGTGCGGTCGTTGGCAGTGACGTGGAGCTGGCCCTGTTTCCCGAGGTGAGGTGAGCAGACAAATTAGAAGTTGTCTCGAAATAGTTCCGCCTTTACTCTTTATATGAGATTCTGAGGCACACGGTCTTAGGAATACATGGGCCTTAATAATTTGGCAGCTTTAGAGGAAAATGGATCCCACCTTGTAATCTAAACTTGTTTACATTTTTTTAAAAGGCTTTTTATTTTGAGAGAGGGAGAGGGAGAAAGAGAGAATCCCAAGCAGGCTCTGCACCGACAGAACCTGACACGGGACTCAAACCCACGAACCGTGAGATCGCGACCTGAGCGGAAAGCAAGAGTCGGATGCTTAATCGACCGAGCCCCCCAGGCGCCCGTAAACTCGTTTACATTTGATGTGCGTGTCGGAAGCCCTGTCCCCCGAACCGTTCTTTATTGAGAAGTATTACATCTACTGGAAGAGAAACTAACCCCACCATGCTCTTCTGAAGGAGAAAAGGGTCAGGGAAAGAAGCTTTAGCGAAACTTCCAGGCATTTTCGCCTGCGGCCATCCTTTGTCTCCTGCTCTCCTTTAAAAGCCACTAGACACTGTAGGGAAGAGGAAGAGGAAAACATCACAGGTAGATGGGACCACTTTATTGCTTATTATTCCAGGTGGTCTCCCGATAAATTAAAAGAAGCATTTAAAATAAACTGGCGATCATTTAAAAATACTCCTTCGTGAGCGTGCCTGATTGGCCCAGCCCTCCCCACGGAACGGGCTCTTCCAGGGCGCTTCTGAGCAGAGGCTGTAATTAACAGCGAATTAGCATATCGCAGTGCCTGCGGTCCACGGGTGTCCTTCCCCATCTGCCGCGTCGGGAACCGAGGGGACACCTGGCCAGCGGTGGCCTGTAGGAGTTCTTTGTCACTTAGGAATGTGCGGATGAATCAAAATCGTGGCCATGGTTTTCTTCCTACGTTAAAAAAAAAAAGAAAGTGCAGATATTTATCCGAAATGCACGCGCGCGCGCGCACACACACACACACACACACACACACATACATTCTGGCCAGATGATCTCGAAAGTCCCTAAATTTTCTTTGTTGGTGTCTGTTCATTTACCGAACGCCTGCAAATGCCCATCAGTGCTGGCGAGCAAGCAAACAAGGTCTTTGGCCTCCGGGTCCTTGGAGTCAAGATGGGAAGGCAGTGTTGGCCATAGTCACCCTACTAACCGTAAAGTTAACAGTGTGGTCAGTGCTGCTTGGTGGGGAGGTGGCTGCTGCAGGGCACGGGTGCCGGAAGTGGGATCAGGATGGGGTCCTGCGGGGACGGGAGGCCGGGAGTCCTTAGCGGGCCGTTGCCCTTCTCTGAGGTCTCAGTAGGGGTAGGAGTGTGGACAAAGGGGCGGCGTGTGCAAAGGCTCTGTGGCGGGAGGGATGAATTTGAGGACGCAGAAGGAGGCTGTTGCACATGCTCTGGGGATGGAGAAGCCGGGAGCCGTGGAGTGGGGGTCAGGGACTTTGTTCCTTATTCAGCCTGTGAGCAGGAGGAAGTCGTTGTCACCAAAGGCTTTCTGGTGTTCCATCTTCCATCAGCCTCGTGTCGGGGGCACCGAGGGTCTCTGCAGGAGCCTGGGTCTCCCCCCGCCCCCACGCCCCAGCCCTGTGGAACCTGGCATGGGATTTAGGATGTACCAGGCACAGGGGCAGACACAAAGCATCCACGTGGTTGGGAAGAGGCTGGAACTGCTGCTCCTGTGTTCACCATGAGTCCTTTTGTGCAAAATACAGCAAAACATTGGGTACCACGAAGTGCCGTCTTTTCCCACTCTCTCTGCCTCTTAGGAATAAATTTGATTCTGTGGCCATTCATTGTTTAGCTGCGATGTTTTCTCTACTTAGAGCACCTGCCATGTGTGGTATCCTCGCCTCACATTCCGCTCCCTCGGCTTCCGTAATCCCAGGGCCAGCTTCCCACCAAGGCCAAGTCAGCGTCTGCCTGTGGGGGGTGTGCACAGAGACTTGTGTGCGAGGTGAGCGGTTGTCCCGGGGTTGTTGCTCCAGGAAAATGCAGATGATGGTGCGGAGAGGACAAGACGGTGACGGAGCATCTGGTGCTGTACTTGGCTAGAGGCAGGTGTGGCCGCTGCAGGTCCAGCCGTGGGACGTGGCGGCCAGGCTTCCTCCGTGGGCCCAGGGCCACGTGACGGGGAGTCGGGAACCCGTCTTCTCGGGGCGTCCGAGCGTGGCGTCCCTTCTCTGCCTCGCACTGTCTCCCAGCTGACCCCGCTGGGGAGGCTGCCAGGATCACTGAAATTGCAACGATCTGAAATGACCTAAAATTGGAGGGATCCCATTCCTTGCAGCCCAAGATTAGTTTTTCAAAGCATTATCTCTCTAGTGTTTCTAGGCAGAGACTTTATTACATTTTGCCTAAATTTACCCGTAAACAGGGATCAGATGTACATTTGGCATTACTCTCTTCTCTGAGCCATTGTAGCCCTGTTTTTTATGCCAAGAGAAAGTATTTTAAGGCAGCAAGGGTCAGCTGTGTGCTGGTCCCCTGACTTCACAGGATAACTATGCATTCTGCCTCTCTCGGGGAGCTGGGTTATTGTGAAACTAGGTCAAATGATTGTTTTTCTCTTTCTGCCTATAGCTGTTCAAAATGCAGAATCCTTTCCTCAAAAACGAACCTTCACGAAAGTCACTTATTCTTGGGATGGCCATCAAAGGCAGCAAACGAAAGAAGTTTGCCTTGACCACATCTGAACAACTGAATGACTTTTTGAGCACGACAGGCACTTTAGCCAAAATTAAAAGGCATATAAAAAACAAAATAGTTACAGCATATGGCAAAGGGTTGTCTTTTTTATATAAAGAGCTCTTATGAAGCAATAAGAAAAAGTAATTCCCCAACAAAAGGAATGGGCATGGATTCATCAAAAGAAATAATGGGGCAGATAGTATGTTAATACATTTAGCTTCACTAAGGACCAATTGAAGTGATGAGGCGAGTTTGTTTTTTTTAAACCCTTGGTTCAGTTAGTTGAGCACCTGACTCTTGATTCTGGCTCAGGTTGTGATTGCAGGGTGGTGAGATCAAGCCCCATGTCTGGCTCTTTGCTGAGCGTGGAGCCTGCTAAGACTCTCTTCTCTCCCCCTCCCTCTCTCTCCCCCTCCCTCTCTCTCCCCCTCCCTCTCTCTCCCCCTCTCTCCCCCTCTCTCCCTCTCTCCCTCTCTCACTCTCTCCCTCTCTCTCCCTCTCTCTCCCTCTCTCTCCCTCTCTCTCCCTCTCTCTCCCTCTCTCTCCCTCTCTCTCCCTCTCTCTCCCTCTCTCTCCCTCTCTCCCCCTCTCTCTCCCTCTCTCCCCCTCTCTCTCCCTCTCTCCCCCCTCTCTCCCCCGTCTCTCCTTCTCTTCTTCTCTCTCTCCTTCTCTCTCTCCTCCTCTCTCTCCTCCTCTCTCTCCTCCTCTCTCTCCTCCTCTCTCTCCTCTCTCCTCCTCTCTCTCCTCTCTCTCCTTCTCTCTCTCCTTCTCTCTCTCCTTGTCTCTCTCCTTCTCTCTCTCCTTCTCTCCTCTCTCTCCTTCTCTCTCTCCTCTCTCTCCTTCTCTTCTCTCTCTCTCTCTCCCTCCCTCCCTCCCTCCCTCTCTCTTTCTCTCTCTCTCTCTCTGTGTCTCTCTCTGTATTTTCTTTGTCTCTGTCTCTCAACATAAATAATTAACATTAAAAAAGCCTAGTTGAGTACAATATTAAAACAAGGAAAGACCCTGTGTTGGCAAAGGCATATGAAAATGGGTCCCTGTTTGCTCTGTTTCGGCTGCTGTGATAAAACACCACAGATCAGGTGATGGAAAAACCTCAGAAATTCAAACCTCACAGTCGTGGAGGCTGGAAGCTGCGATCGCGGGCCCGCGTGGTCGGGCGAAGGCCGTCCCCCAGGTAGCAGCCTGCTGGTCGCGTCTCACACGCAGAAGGAGGTGAGGGGCTGCCCTTGGACCTGTCTTACGAGGGTCTGGATTCTGCTCAGGGAGGCTCTGTTGTCATGACCTCATCGCCCCCCAAACGCCCCACCTGCTGACAGCACCTACTAGGTGAGATCTCAGCCTGCGGGTTTCGGGGAGACACGGGCAGGCCACGACACCCCCTTGTGCACCAGGGGGAGGAACGCAGATTGGGGTCGCCTCTCAGAGGGGAAAAAATGGACAAAATGTAATAAAAGCCTTAAAACACGTACGTAGCCTGTGACCAAGCCGCTCCACTTGTGCCTGCCAGCCCTTAACCCTGGTCAGTCCAGCCCATCGGATACAAACACACATGGTGAGTGTCTAGAAGACCTCGTGCGTTCATGGCTCCCAGCCCCACGCGGCGTCTCCGCCTGCCCAGCTGCGGCCCGTGTGACATGACTCCGTGCCTAGCTTGGAGTCCCCCTTCGCCGAAAGTCCTGAACAGCTTTTTTTTTTTTTTAAAAGATTAACGGTAAAGAAAACAATTTTTTTTCCCCAAACACACAATTTAAAAAACCACTGTGCCGTTTAACAAAAGCTTGGGAAAGATTCCTTTTGTTGCATCTTTGAAGCGAGGAGGGGGGGGAGATATATTGTGTAACTTTTAAATGCCTTTAACTTCCCTAGAGATGCTTGTAAAACGAACAGATGTGGATCTTGAGTTTTGTTTTGTGTGGCTTTTTTTTTTTTTTAACTTCGAATGAATTAAAAAGTCAGAGTCACACAAATTCTCCGGGGATTGGGCAGGGCTCACATTTTATGAATTTGCAGGGAAGAAGGGAAACACTTGCTTTCGTTTTTGGCGCGCCGAAGTGGTGGCTCTACCAGGGGATCGCGACTTTAACTTTAAAGATTAATTATAACGTGGGGAAAAAATATTCTTAAGACCCAGAACCGATATGCGTGAGTAAGTGGGCAGCGGCAGTGAAAGTAATGGCTTTTAAAAACGAGGGGAAAGTGTCCAGAGAATCCGATTTCGTCCTGTCTGCCCGAAGCACAGAGAGCTGCTCTTTGTGCGATGTTGAAACGCTGCGGTTTCAGGGGAAGGTAGGATGGTGGCTGAAATAATTAAGCCCAGATCTGCGGTGCTGCCGCTGCTGCTTTGTGGAGAACATTGGCTCTTGAGTCATATTCTCTGCTCTGTGATTTGGCTAAAGGTTTGGGTAGGAAGAGATTTTTACCTGCAGGAGGTTTGCTTGTGCTAAAAATTCTCTGTAGTCGTATTTCTTTTATTATGTAAGTGAATGTAGTGGCTGCTTTTAGGATGTGCAGGAACTTACTTTTGAATCGAAGTCCTAAGACAGTGAGTCAGGGAGCCTGAGTCTCCGGTGGGGGTGTGGGCTGCGGGTGGGAGGGAGTCCGTTCCGTGGGCTAAGGGACATGTCACGAAGCATCAATCGAATGTGACTTGTCTGATTTTGAGAACACCAGCATTCAGAAGGCTCCCATCTCCCTTTATTTGACTGCACATAGGTGTTTTTGAAGGGTTGTATAATTTTGTTTTTAATGTGTATTTAGTTCTGAGAGAGAGACAGAGCGTGAGCGGGGGAGGGGCAGAGAGAGAGGGAGACACAGAATCCAAAGCAGGCTCCAGCTCCAAGCTGTCAGCCCAGAGCCTGACGCGGGGCTCGAACCCACGAACACTCAGATCGTGACCTGAGCTGAGCTCCGACGCTCCACCTACTGAGCCACCCAGGCGCCCTGGAGGGTTGTATAAATTCAGTCTTCCAGATGCACAAGATTTTTGCTCTTTTTTTTTTTTTTTTTCTGTTAACTGAGGTTGTGATTTGTAATCTCCTATCCATTAGTAAGTGTGACTTTTGATTACGTTCTGGTTGGGACCGAGGAGCTCCAATTTCGTGAGATACTCATGATTTCTGTGTGGTCATTACTGACCCATAGGGGCTGAAAATTTCCAGTAGGGTATTGTAGGTGATTTTAGGGGAGCAGTGGCTTGTGCGCCCCCCCCACTGAAGCAGTACACCATTAGTGGGCACCTGGTCTCTTCTTGCAGCTTATACCTTGATCTGTCCAGTTTAAGTGGCTTCCTGCAGCTCGTTTTTCTTTCTTAACTTTGAATTTCCTGTGGACCCATTTTACACTGGATGCAAAAATTGGGATGGAAACCAGGTGTTTGAGGATGGAGGAGCTGTGGCTGTTACTTGTGAGGCGCTCCGGGCGTGTAGGAGGGAGCGCGAGGATGCCCCCAGGGGCCGCTGTCGGTGCCCGGCTCCATGCGGGCCAGGGTGCCGCTCAGGTGGCCGTCCACACCTAGGGATGGTGGCCTGCTTTCTGGACATTTCCTGTTGCTACGGACTCCGCCCCCTTTCTTGCAGCAGAAATTCAAGTACGCATCCTGTCTACTGTTTGGCCCGCTGCCGTCCGACGTTAAACCCCGTCGACCCGTTCGAATGCCTCAGCCTTTCCTTGGTGCGTGGCGAATAGATTACATGGAGACAGCCGCCCGACGTGATCAGACATTCTTGGTTGCTTCGGTTTGGTTTTTTTGGCTGCACAAAATAAGATGTAGTACAGTAGTTCAGGTTAACAGCGGATGGGTCTCTGTGTGCTCTTCCCAGCTTTGAGAAAGGAACTTTCCAGAATGGTCAGTGTCTGCCGGCCACCCAGCACCCCAGCTCTCCTGATGGCTTTATAGAGTGTTGGCTGTGGTTTCGACTGCCAGCAGGTTCTGTAACGAGCTAATGAATGATCTCTTCTGCTGTCTGGCCAGTCAGTGTTCGGCGGCCTCCGCATCCTCCAGGGTCCCCTTAACTTTGTGAGACAGGCACTCCCCTGCCACCTGGGTGCCCACACGCCCCTGGGGTGGCGAACAGAGACTAGACTTTGTCCCTGGGCCCGTTCCGCAAAGCCAGGTAAGCGTGATGTAAAGACAGGTGTTGGAGGGGACAGTGTTGGCCCTGCTGTGCTGTTTTGTGTCACCGAACTCCGGCACGTCTAGTTGCTTCTGTTCACGGACTCCCCGAAGTCGACCCCGTGGTCGATGGCGAGCAGGACAGAAGCAGTGGTTCCGTGGCCGCTCACGCCGGGCTTATGAGTCAGTTGACCCATAACGCTCACTGAGCACTTCGGGGCCGGCGTCTGTTCCTAGCACTCGGCCGCGTACCCCACCCCTGCTGTACGGCGGGATTTCAGGAAACGCACGTGTCTCTCGCACAGACCCACACCAGACGGTCGTCATAGGAGATCACTCGTGATGCTTGCGGTCTCTTCTGCCGGTCAGCACTGCTTCAAGGAAGGGGGGGGGGTATGGGACGTAGGAAGGCACGGGTCTTGGTGGGCTGGGACCCATGCTCCCAGCCTTCCCTGCCTGCACCCTGGAGGGAAGTGAGGAGGGTTAGGGGGTCAGCAGTAACACCATCAGTTATTGGAGTGTAGTCTAGGGTTGTGCTTGTGTCTCCAGGCCACCACGGCTCTGATACTTTTACATAAGTGGCCCTTGCTTTTCCTTCGGGACTTCCGATAGAGCTGCAGAAACGGTGCATCCAAGCCGATTGCTCAGGGAACGGCGGATGCACAGAAGTGTGCAGGCGGCAGCGCATGGAGCGCGGTTTGCTTTGCCTCATGCCAACGTGTGGAAACACTAGCAAAACATGTTTCAGGGACAGAAGATGAGCTAATTTGGAAATGGCGGGTTCTTAGACTGCATTGGTTCGGCACGTGGTAGCTTCGAAAGTTGCTGCTTCAAGTCTTCAGGGTGTGGCAAGCTGTCCTGGGTCGAGACCTTTGTCTTAGCCCCTTGGCCAGTGCCCTTCCTGCCCCCATCCCCGTGCTGCCGGCTCCCACGCTGGTGCCCACGGGCTCCCTGCTGGTATGTGGGTCCTCCATCAAGGCTGGGCATGAGTGGAAGGCTAGGATGCCGTGTTGTAGGCCTCTAAACTTGGACTTCTGGACGCCTCCCAATGACACATTTGGGGTATATTTCTTGACTTTTGGCTCTTCACCCCTCTTCCCCACTTGAGACATTTTCTCTGAATGAATGACCCTCCCTGCTTTTTGTCACCCTAGGTCATTCCTCCCCATGCCAGATTTCTTTTTTTTTGAGTATTGTAGTGTTTTTCAACACTCGTGAAACGCTTAGTATTTGCAATATGACAAAGGGTCATATTTAATAAGGTATAGCCCCCAAGAGGAAAATTTCGTTTCCGTTTTGAAGACGATTCCAAAGCAAGCCGCCTCATGGATAAGTTAGGTCACACTGAGTGCGTCCGTAAGCAGGGCCTTGGGGGAAATCTCTCAGCACTAATTGCTAACAGAAGGACACCGAAATAGGGCCCGCCCCCTCCAGCCGGTGGCCAACCAGCAGCGCTGCGAGTGACATTTTGCTGCAAGGAAACTTTTTAACTGTTGAGAGAGCTTTAGATGGTAACTTCTGAAAGCACTAAATGAATCGAATACTCCAGTCCCGAGAGAAGACCGTGATGGGCGTTCTTAGGTGTCTCCCCGATTGAAAAGTTTGCCGTATTTGCTTTCTCTGTAAAGGGGGTATGTTTATGTTTTTTTTTTTTTAAAGCTTCTTTATTTGTTTTGAGAGAGAAAGAGCATGAGCAGGGATGGGGCAGAGAGAGAGAGAGGGAGAAAGAATGCCAAGCAGACTCCACGCTGTCAGACCAGAGCCCAGCGTGGGACTCGAACTCATGAACTGTGAGATCAGTGGGACTCGAACTCATGAACTGTGAGATCATGACCTGAGTTGAGGTCAAGAGTCGGTCCCTCAACTGACTGAGCCACCCAGGCGCCCCTGTGTTTGCGTTTCTGAAAGAGGTAGGGACGCTCTGGAAGACCCGTCGCCGCTCTCCTGCGCCCTCGAAGGCGGCTGCGCCTTTACTGCCCACATCTCTCCGAACCGCGCTGACGCGGCCTCACAAGGCGTCCGCTGTCCTGTGTGCACCAGGGGTAAGAGCCCGCGGTGGGAGCGTGCCGAAGCTGCTCTCGTGCGGTTTGAACGAAAAACGGTGTGTCTTTCATTTGACCTGCTGTAGAATATTCCATTTAGAATTTTAACTATTTCACAGTTCAAGACATCTCTTCAAAGAATTAAAAACTTTTATTTTACGTCTTTACAACTACTTTCCTGCTGCGTCTGTGAGTGCTGGGAGGCGTGCGCGTGTGGGCGCCTGTGCTAGACTTGGAGTGCCCGCGTCCGTGTGCCGAGAGGGCCGAGGGGGCCGAGGGGGACCCGCGCCCTGCCCCGGGAGTTCGGATGTAGCCTCGCCAGCCGTGGTGGGCGTGTTTGCTGGGAGGGCACTCAGGGTCGCTCCAGCCTCCGGGTAAGAGATGGGAGTGCACTGTCTCCCTCCTCCCTAACCTCGGCATCTCTGAATGTAGCGGCGAAGTGCACCGGCCTGGGCTACTTCCGGATGCCATCCAGACAGCTCGGGGCTCGGCTCCGGGATCGGCGCCTTCCTAGCAGCAGGGAGCGCAGGTGCTCGTGCGACGCCCCGCACGCCCTGGACGGTCGACAGCCCGCTGGGGCAGCTGGAGGCCACCTGCAGGCGTCCCGTGTGGCCCGGGTCAGGGCTGGCTCCGCCAGGCTGGGAGAGAGGTGTGTTCCTGCCGGTGGGGGGAATCGGAGGCGCGATTGTCCAAAAGAGAGCGACAACCGTGCTTTGAAAAGGCGCCGTCAGTCACGCAACAAAACGGCCGTATTCGCATTCACGAGTCACCAGGTCTTTCGTTCGTTAAAAACTTCACCTTGAGAGGGAACTACGGGATGACCGCATAAATGCGGGCGCGTGAGTGTCCACACCGTCTTCGTGCAACTGCAGACGCGCCATCGGCTGCGACGCCTTGTGTTAGAAGTGAAGCGTGTGATCTGGAAGGCGGTTTAGGACTTGGTCGCTGTCGGGAGGAGGCGGCGCTGGCCGCTCCGTGCGGAGGGCCGCGCGACCACCTCTGACCGGTGTTTCCAAGACGTTCACACGTTCGATCTAGAGACTCCACGTGGAGAAAGGCACCGAAGCAAAGCAGCAGATTGGCAGAGACGGTGGCAGAAGGGTGCAGCGGGTTTGTTGCTGCTTCTGTGAGAGTGAAACTCGGGAAAACGTCCATGTCCGGTCTTCACTGTGCGGCGGGTGGCAGTCACCGAGTACGGCGCACGCGCGCCCTGGGACGTTTGTTTGGTGGCTTAGCGGGGGGACCCGGTGGGGCCTGCGGTCCCAGCTGGCGCTTGGGGAGTGCGTGGCACGTGGGTTATGGCACGTGGGTTAATGCCATTCGTTTTAAAAAGGACGTTGTGCGTAGAGATCCCGACGGACGTAACCAGCACGTGACTGTCAGTGTTAGGGGTCACTTTCCCTGTTTAACTTTAACCTTTCCTTCCTTTTCTTTCCTTTCCTTTTCTTTCTTTCGTTGTCTTTCTTTCCTTTCCTTTTCTCTCTCTCTCTCTCTCTCTCTCTCTTTCTTTCTTTCTGAGAGAGGGCACAAGTGAGTGAGGGGCAGAGGGAGAGAGAGAGGGAGTCCCACGAGGGACAGAGAGAGAAGCGGGCTCACCCGATGTGGGACTCAAACTCGCAAACCACGAAATCGTGACCTGAGCTGAAGTCCGATGCTTAACAACTGAGCGAGCCCCTGTGGCCCTTAACTTTTTTCTTAAATGTATGTTGTTTTTTCTTGATGACCGTGTATTACTTATATAAGTGAAGTTATTTATTTATTAGCGAGTGCACACAAATGGGGGAGGGGAAGAGAGAAGAGGAGAGAATCCCAACCAGGCTCCGAGCTATCAACACAGAGCCCATCTTGGGGCTCGAACCCACAAACTGTGGGATCATGACCTTAGCTGAAACCAATAGTCAGACGCTTAACCAACTGAGCCACCCGGGCGCCCCATAAATGAAGTTACTTAAAAAGAAGTAACAAGAGAGGCGCCTGGTGGGCTTAAGCAGTGAGACATGGGACTCTCGGTCTCGGGGTCGTGAGTTCGAGCTCCATCTCTGGCGTAGGGTTTACTTAACAAGGAGTAACTTGGATGATAGTAACAATTTCTTCTCAAGGGGGCAAAGCACAGTTGAAGCAACAGGTTCTAGCGCAGAGCTCAGCAGGCACTGTGAGGACAGGACCAGGCTTTCCGGGCTGTGACTTCCTGTCCCACCGCAACCTCGGAGCTGCCGTTGTAGCGTGAGACCTGTCAACGCATGGGTGCAGCCCTGGCTCAGTGAAGCCTGAGTCACGAGAACACACGGTGGGTGGGATTTGGCCCAGGAGCCCTAGTTTTTGACCTGTGTTCTGATAGACTTAATATTTGAAATCCAGCGAGACCTGTAGGTGTGTTGGGTTTATCTTCATTGTCCTCAGAAAGCAGAACTTCAAACCGTGCAAGCTGAGGAGAAACCACGTGCGTTGTTACTTACATTGACGCCGTAGAATCTGTCTTAAGAAGGGTCCCGTGTTTCCCGTCAGGGGAATAGTCTTTGTTCCGATGTGTGGACGGTGGCCCCCGGGCTGTTTGGGGTTTGTAGGTCGGGCGTGCTGATTGCGGTCGCCTCGCTGGCTCTCCGTCCCGGGACCAGCTCCAGGTCTGCTTGGAAACATTTTGGGCGAGCAGCGGCACCCTCCGATGGTTCCCGGACTGTCGCAGTGGAATGCTGTGTCTCTGAGCTGTTAGCCACACACGTAGGGATGTTTCTGTGTGAGGGGATTCCGTATTGGGGTTCACTTTGATTGCTGAGGGTGGATTTTTTTTTTTTCCAATTATGCTCAGTGGCTTGAATGTTATTTTTGAGTTCTGGCCAAAAGGAGATGAGGATGAAGTCAGAACTGGAAAGCCGTGTCCCGGTGTCTCCTCGAGTGGGGGAGGAAGCGGGTCACTGGCAGTGAACTTGGGAAGAGATGGCACACTGGAAGAGGAGGGGGTGAGCCGGGTGGGTACCTCTCGCGGCCAAACCCCAATGCCTTGCGGGTGCGTCTCCCCCGGTACCAGGCAGGGCTGTGTCTGGGGAGAGGGGAGCCTTGTGAGTGAGTCAGACCCCCGACAGTGCTGGGTGAGTTCTTTCTTCGGGGCAGATGGACGAGAACACCCAGGGGGGAGTCCCCGGGGGGCCGGGGTGGGCCCAGAAAGGAGGAGCTTTGTGCTTTGACTCCTGGATGGGCCTGGCAGAAGGGGGGCCCTGCCGGTGGAAGGCTCCTGAGGGCAGGACGTCTTAGGGAAGAGGAAACGAAGCTCTGGAGGCTGTCGGGGCAGGTGCAGCGGGGCTGGACTTGGGGGGCCCGGAGGACAAGGCCGGTTAAGATGCCGTGGCCGCGGCCAGACCCCGTAGACCAGGAGAAGGAGAGCGGGGCAGACATGCAGGAGGGTGTCTCCAGCGTGGGGACAGGTGTCCAGCGTGGGGACCTGGTTAATCCTCAACATCAGTGGACTTCATGGAAAGCAGCCAACGACCACCGCTTGGAGGGTTGTACTGACACTTTGTCAACCACGGCGTTGTCTCAGGAAGCAGGTGCACCATCTATCTCATCACGGTAGATGGAACGGTTCGTGGCGCTCTGTCCTGTTAGGGTGGTAATATGTTAGCGTGGGACTTGAAACAGAGACCCGGAGAAAGGTCCATGCCACCTAGCACACGTATTGAAGAAAAGTTGGTGGAGTTTCTCCTGAACATTTTTCCGTACATTATTATTTTAATTGTTTGTTTTTGAGAGAGAGCGTGCGTGCGCGCGCACACTCACGCGAGCATGAGCGGGGGAGGGGCGGAGAGCGGGGAGCGGGCTCTGCGCTGACATCAGCGAGTCTGACGCGGGGCTCGAACTCACGAACCGCGGGATCATGACCTGAGCCCGAGTCGGGTGCTCGACCGACCCAGCCCCCCTCAGTGGTGCCCCTGCACACTATTTTTCCTTTAAAGGTGCTTGAGGGCGGGCGTGGGAGCCTGCTGGCATGAGTATTTCTGGCAAATCCATGCTCGCCTCGCCCTGCATTTGGGGAGGAATTAGGGGGACGCCACGAGCTTCCATTTCCAGGTTGAGTAACTGCTGGCTCACCGCCGGCCGTGCCTTCGGGCTCAGCCCCGGCTTGGCCGGGGGCACGTCTGTCCTCTGTCCCTCCCTGTCCTCCCTTGCCGCCGCCATGGCAACGCACTGCCTCCCGTCTCGGCCCTCCTCCTGGTTCTGCGAAGCGAGGCGGCCGCCCCCGCTCGGGGCCCAGCGACGGCCCCCGCGCAGCCCGATCCAAACAGAGAGGCCGCCTCGGCGAGATGGGCAGATTGCGGAAACATATTGTGAACACATTCGCCGCGAACGGAGGATCGTGTCATGAAACGCGTCTCCGGCCTGTCAGAAAATATTTTGACAGCCCCCTCCCCCCCCACCATGCTCCTTCCTATGCAAATGTGCAGGCGGCACCTGGGTCCTGGGCCGCGCTCCATCCGCAGAGGGGCCGGCCCGCGTCGTCAGGGGTCACGCTCCTGCAAACAGACGCTGCGGGAACCCTCGGAGCGTTTCCCTTCTGGCGTGTCGACAGCCAGCTCGAAGATTCTGATGCTGTCAGTCCTGGGGCTGCGAGGGGCTTCCCTGAAGACCCGGAGGGTTGCTTCAGGAGAGGTTAACGGGGCAGTGCACGCCTGGAGCCTGGCCTGAGGAGGGATGGGGGGCCAGCTGGCTTGCGGGAAGTAGCCAGGTGGAAGCTGGGGGGCGGGGGGGCTGCCCCACCTGGCGCCGTCGGTCGAGAGCGGGCCTGTGCCCAAGGACCGAGCCGTGGGGTCCTGGTCGTTCCTGCCTCGGCGGCTCGCCCTGTCTGCTAAAGCATGTAGGTTCACGGGGCACCCTTCCTCGGGGCCGAGTCTCCCCCACGCCGCTTCCTCCAGGCAGTAATCCCGGGTTTACCATAATGAAGTGC
Organism: Paguma larvata; assembly: GCA_030068075.1. Lineage (NCBI taxonomy): Eukaryota > Metazoa > Chordata > Mammalia > Carnivora > Viverridae > Paguma > Paguma larvata. The sequence goes on along the minus strand of CM057825.1, from coordinate 4,839,172 downwards.
CAGCCTCATGAGCGGGCTTCTGCAGGAGGCTGGCCAGGGTGTCCTCGGCTGGACAGGGCGGGCGGTGATGTATCCAGGAAACATGGCTGCCGTGGAGATTCAGCGAAAATGCCCGGACACGCGTGTGGAGGTGGGACCTGCTCACGAAGTCCAGGCAGTTGTCAGAACCAGCCCGCCGCTGGGTCCAGAATAAACCCCTCTTGCTGTTACGCGGGGCCGCTCCCCTGAGACGCCCCTGGAGTATTACGTGGCAGCTTCTGGTAAATCTCAATACAAAAGAATGGGTGGGGCCCTGCCCCCTCCTTCCTTGTGTCGGACCCAGCCGGTGACGGTCGAGTCCGAGTCGGGATGGGTTTTTGGAGCCTCCTGCCACATGGGACAGTTCGCCTGGAGACATCACCGATGTGAGGGAGAAATGCCTTTGGCCTCGCTGAAGCCACTGTTACCTTGGGGTTTTCAGTCACGCGTGGCCACGTCCAGCTCATGTACCAGCCGAGGACATGTCCTCCGCAGACGCGAGCTGCCCCTGGCAGGTGAGTGTCCCCAGGCGAGTTCTCAGACCGGCTCTCCGACGTCGGCTCCTTCCTCTGGAGCAGCATCCCCAGGGGAGTGCCCCGTGGCTGGCCGCCCACAGGCTAAGGGGGACTTGTCAGCGCAGAGCCCCGGGGGACTTCCCTCTGCCTGTTCATGGAGCCCCCTCTTGGTCTCCAGGCCGGCTGCAGCCGCTTCGGTGAGCTGGCCGGTGGGAAACCCACCGGGGCCGGGCCGGACCGTCCGCTGACGGCCACGTTTCACCCCGCTCGCTTTCCGAGCTGGGATCGGGCAGGCACGGACAGGTTGTGGCTGTGAGCCAGAACCTGCGGATGCTTCCGTTTTCTCGTTGCACCTGGCTTCTCTCCAGGGATCGAGGCTCTGTTGTCTGTCCTCGGTTTAGGTGGTCGCATTGGTCCTACGAAACAGTGCCGGTGAGTTTACTCAGGAGACATGCAAGCGGACCGTTCATCTGCCCCGTCTTCCTTTTGTACCCGATGGCGTGTTGGCGCGTGGGTTATAAAACGTGCCCCGTCACCTTGATGTTCTTTATTTTAATGTTTATTTTATTCTTGAGAGAGAGAGACAGAGCATGAGCGGGGGCGGGGCAGACAGAGAGGGAGACACAGAATCCAAAGCAGGCTCCAGGCTCTGAGCTGTCAGCACAGACCCCCACACGGGACTCGAACCCATGAACCATGAGATCATGACCTGAGTTGAAATTGGACGCTCAACCAGCTGAGCCACCCAGGTGCCCCTTGGTGTTCCACTTTAGATCACTGGTTTTGGCAGAAGGTGCAGGAGGTTAGTGGCTGGAAAACAGAGGAAGCCACGTGGGAAGACCTGGCTGGCTCTACGTGTGCCGGAGGGCGTCTCTGTTTCTTTAAAAACCCGAAGCCCAGTGCGAGGTCCTAGGCTCTCACTCTGGATGAGCTCGGTGGGCTTGCGTGCTGCTTTGCCTGAGCCCTCCCCCAGAAGCTGCAGCCCGGCGCCCTGATTTTCCCAAATCTGTGAGTGGGTGCACCCTTGCACTTGGCTGGACGCTGACGGAAAGATGCAGCTGTGGCTTTAAGACAGATGGTGGGGCTTTCACTGGCTTTTCCCACGGTCGTGTATCTCTCGATTTTCTTCTTTAGTTCTAGCGATAATTTATCATACGTGTTTGGAAATACCTGCTTGAGCTCGCATCGCTGCGCTGCTCGATGCCAGGTCTGCTTTCGAGAGCTCCGCGTAGGGACGGGGTGACCATCTGGGTACGATGACCTGTCACCTCCACCTCCTTAGGAGTCCGAACCACAGCCGTGGTAGTATCACTGCAGCGATGACACACCCCGCGTGCGGTTCTGTCCAGAGCAGTAGAGAGCGCAGACTTCGGACGGTCCCCTAGGGCGTCCCTCACACAGGACTTGGTCTCACCGGAAACTGTGCCTGTGGGCGTCTCCCGGGAACCGGAGCCCGGACATTGTCCATCAGAAAGTCAGTGTCCCAGGCTGTGAGCTCAACCCAGCCCTAATCCGTTCCACCACCTCGTGCTGTGACCAGTGCAAGACTCTGTGGACCCTCAGAGGCTGAACCTTCCGGGGGGTGGGGGTGGGGGCTCGGGGAATCTTTCCGGCATGTTTTCAGATGTCAGAAGTGCCTTCCTCAGCATCCCCGTTCGGAGTGGGGCTGGTCTCCCAGATTTCTCCACGTGCCCACCGTAGTTGTGCAGCTGAGACCAAGGCTGCTGGGGTTTATGCTTGTCACGATAATATCTTTTCACGGTGTCAGAATGGTCTGAATTGTCAGTGGTGGTGGCCAACTGTATGACCTCAGGTCCGCGTGGACTTCCCGTGACGCTTCCTCAGCTCCAGAACCAGCTCCCCGGCTGAGGTGGGAACGTTTCTTCCCTGCCAGGGAATCTTCTGCAACCTTCTGGCCAGGACCTGGTGGCCAAGAGGCACCTGAGGTGTAAGTAACAGGTGTCCTGAGTTTGAGTCTTGACCTTGTAGCCCAAGCATGGCAGTAGTTGAGGTGTTAAACTTTCGGAGCCTCTCCCGTGTCTGCAAAAGGAACAGGCAGCCCCGAATGCCTACTCCAGGTAGTTTTAGGAAGGAGGTGGTATACTTCCGTGAAGACACCGTGTTCACCACCAGGCTCCCTATAAATACGGATAGTATTTCTTCCGTTTCTCCTTTTGTCTGCTTAATGGGATTTGCCCTGCATCGTGCTTTGTAATAGACCCGCCTGGGAAAAACGGGTGCCCTGGGCATTTGATTGTGCTCAGGGTGTGTAAGGTGGGTTATCTCTCTGATCCATCATTCATAAAATTTTCAGGTCTTCATTCAGAAAAGTCCAGTTTCTGAGATTATTTAAAATGATTTGGCAGCAATGGGTTAAGTCTCGAGAAACAAGAAGAAGAAGAAAGGATGAGCTTCCGTTTTATTTTGGAAACCACCAGCCGGATCGGTGACTCTCCTGGTGCGAGCGGGCACGTTGGCCGCGGGCCTTTTCCAGACTCTGCCATCCCCTCCACGAAAGCTGTGCTGCTGGAGCCTCTGTCCCCGGGGGGCGTGGACTGAGGTGGGGACGGCTGAAGAATGTCATTCAGGGTAGGAGGGTTTTCGTTTCTGTGCTCTAAGATCTCATCTTCCGGAGAGCGGGGTTCTGAAGAATCAGGTTCGTCCTGAAATGGTCATCCCCCTCGGCTGTAGTTTTCTCTCCTTCAGTGAGTGCTTTGAATCTTTTGGGCGTCTTTCTAGGACTTAGGCCTCATGCAGGGAACGGGGTGGTGTCCCATGCACTGTGCTTTTGGTGGCGACCGTGCTAAAGGATAAGCCCCCCCACCCCCACCCCCGAGTTTCGGGGGGGTCGCTGGGCTCGGAGAAGGAACGGGAAGGGAAGCTTGTTGGTTGTGGATGTGGTCACGGCTGTGGGACAGGAAGTGGATGTCCCGTTGTGGGTCTGGGTAAATGTTGGGGACATAAGAGGACTTGTCCAGAACCAAGAGACGTGTTCATCAGACCTTCCCTCTGTGGAGGCCCAGGCGCCCGCCCTCCTAGCCTCTGGGACGCTCCGAGTCAGTCTTTCCAGAACCCTGCTGGCTCAGCGGTGAGTCGGCCTGACTGAATCCTTGTGTCGCCACTTGTTATGGGCCGAGCTGTGTCCCCGCAAAAGCCGTATGCTGACGTCCTGACCCCCACTGCCTCAGAACATGGTCTTACGTGATCTTACTTGGAAGAGGCTCCGTTGCAGATGTAGTTAGTGAAGCTGAGGTCATTTTGGAGTCGGGTAGGTCCTAATCCAGTGTGGCTGGTGTTCTTACAGAAAGGTTGGAAATTTGGAGACAGACACGCACACTGGGGACCACCACGTGAAGACGAAGGCAGAGGCCCAGAACCAAGGAGACCACAGATCGCCAGCAGCACCCCAGAGGGAGGGGCGAGGCGCGGAGCCGATCCTCCCTCGGCCTCAGAAGGAGCCTGCCCTGTCCACACCTTGCTCTTGGACTTCAGCCTCCTGGACTGTTAGACCATAAGTTTCTGTTGCTTGAGCCACCAGTCTGGGGCTGACAACGCAGCAGCCCCGAAAACGGACCGCGGCCACGCTCCCTGTGTGGCTCAGCCCCTCGTATGCGGCTGTTGCTTTGATGTTGGTTCCCTTATCTGTAAAAGGAGCAGCAGAGCTGCGGACAGGGTTGCAGGGTGCCCGGCTCTCGCGGAATCTCAGAACATCTCTCTTGTCAGGAGGAGCGTGAAGTTAGGTGCTCTGGGCCAGAGGCAGTGTTTTCAGGCCTTTCCAGACGGGAAGGTGGAGCAGTGCCATGCTCTGGAGGTGCAGGGGCAGTTGGTTGTGTCACACATTCGCCGTGCGGCCTGGCTGCGTCCCTTCTGTTTCCCTGGGCCACGGTGTCCTCCACCGTAAGATAGGAAGTTCCAGGTGGCCGTGTTCAGCCCGAGATGTTACGACCGTGGGAGGGGAGCGTGGCAGTGTCGCGGCTGCAGCCCTAGGAACGGAAGCGCCTGGAGGTGCCTGAGGCTTGTCTGCTGCACTGCACGTGGTAGGCGGCCATGCGCGTTGGCCCAAACGGTGAGGAAGATTGGAGTGCGCTCCCAGGAAGAGTTGTCAAGAGTCTAAAGATAAGACATCAGAGAGGTGTTAATGTCTCTTTATTAAATTAAAACAAATTACACAACAGGTCAAATATTCTGTCAAGTTTGTTAATAAAATTATAAGTTAAAAACCTTGGGGCATCTGAGTGGCTCAGTTGGTTAAGCATCTGACTTTTAATCAGGTCAGGATCCCAGGGCCGGGGGTTCGAGCCCCGTGTCAGGCTCTGTGCTGTCAGTCTCTCCCCCTCTCTCTCTGCCTCTCCCTCACCCCACCCTCAAAATAAATAAATAAACTTAAAAAAAAAAAAAAAAGCTTTGTATCTACCCAGATAAAGGATCGAAAAGAAAAACCCCACAGCATTGATAGTAGCTGTCAGTGAGCGGGAAGACGACGAGTCATTGGCTTTGCTTTCCAGGGTTGGGGACGAATAAACCACGTGAGCGTCTGTGACTGGGCGTCACATGATTACCGTGGCTCCCCGATGGAGGACAGGCTGGGCGAGAGCGGAAATGTGAAGGGGGAGACGGGTCGGGCAGCTCGTAAGAACCCAGCAGAGGGACAAAGTGGGCCTGAATCAGGGTTTCTCCACTTGCGCACGAGAGGCAGTTTGACCCAGGGGGTTTTGTTTGTCTAGGGGGCTGACCCGTGTTTCAGGGGATGTGTAGGCAAGGTCCCTGTTCTCTGGATCCATCGGATGCTGGCAGCAGCCCAGCCCCTTCGCAGCGTGACAACCGAAAATGTCTCCAGGCAGTCCAGGTCCAGGGTCCCCTGTGCGGCAAAATGGTTTGTGGGGAATCATTGCCCTAAGATAGTAACAGTGGAGGTGAAGGAAGGGGGCCAATCTGGAAAGATTCGAGAGGGAAGTTGGAGGAACAACACCCTCGCTCTTGGCCTGGGGCCACAGCGGTCAGCGGGCTTTGGCTCGGGGATCGGAAGGTGGGAGTGAGGCTCAGGGCTGGCTGGGTCCGCGTGGCTCTCCGGTCTGGGGAGGGTCCCGTACGGGTTCTGCTTTGGCCGTGCCGTTGTTGAGTGGGAAGTCCCTGTGGGGGTGGCTGAGTGGGGGTTGTTTGGAAGGCTGTTTGGCGGGGAGACCCCAGGGCTCAGATCTGAGCCAGAGCGTTATAAGGTTGTCTAGAGATGGAGAACAAGACTTGAGGGTGGATGACCTCATCCAGGGTGACTGTGTAGCATGAGAAGTGGGCCTGAGACAGAGCCCTGGGGAATCCCAGTGTTTCCAGGGTGGGCAGGGGACCGGGAGGCCAAGGAGCGAATTTGTTTCTCCGGCCAGAAGTGTTGCTCAGCGACGGGACCGCTGGGCAGTGAGGATGAGGGCCCCGGACAGATGTGGACGCGTGGGAGGTGACGTCATGTGTGGCGGGACGTGCCCCCACCATCCGCTCAGCACTCCCGGCCTCGCATTTCTGGGCCTGTAAGGAAGTGTGTTTTGTTTGAAGAAGAAGCACAGAGAATCTCACTTTTAGAAAATAGCAGACCTTGGCCTGCGACAGCTCCGTCTGTCAAACCAAACATTGTGTGTTTTGCTCCATGTTGCCGGGCCGTTTGTTGCTGCTTCTCAGAGCTGTGGAAAACACCTCAAGGGTAGGTTCCACTGTTCTGGGAATTCCTTCTTGGATCGTGAGGTGTTGACGTATTCAGGAACTGGTAAAGTAGTTAGGAATAAACCGTTTCCCTAATTGGCATGTTGGTAGCTGTGGTTTGTCCATTATGAGCAAGGTTCAGGGACCCAATGTTGCTCAAAAAGGACTTATGGTTTTCCTGGACTTGAAGGTCTCCTCTAGTTTTCGGGGTCCCCTTAGGGGAGGTGATTATCAGCCTCCAGGGCACCCTAATTCCATTTCCCTGTCGGCAGGTGCCTCACCTATCCCCCCACCGCCCCGCACCCCGAGGTGTGCCAACACTGACACTCGCTGGTGCCCTCAGCCCCTGATGCAGGTGGCTGGGTGTGCACAGCCATGTCAGGCAGGGACCCACCTGGCCGTCTTCTGCTGGGTTCCCAGGTGAAACATGGACATCGTGCTGGGCCAGCCTGAGTTGATAGCATTTCCTGCCCTCTGCTGGACTACGGCTGGCCCATCTCCTACGATTCCGGGTGATTTACTGTGCAGTTACACAAGAAAAATGACTTCTAATGGCCATTATGGCCCAGGCCAGGAGGGAAGGTGCTGTTCCTCCCCCCCACCCCCCTGCCCCCAGGAGTTCAGGGGTCGGGAGAGGCTGGCCCAACACGGGCAGAAGGATTATCTTCCAGAAAAGGGACCAGTGTGCATTACCTCCCAGGTCATGAGTCCCCATCTCAAAACCCAGAAGCAAAGAAATCCGAAAACTCCCAAGTACCGTCTTCCCCACCCGTGTGGCCTGACGGGCCCAGCTTTAATTAGAGGCCAGTAAGGAGTTGCGCTTCCTGGCCGGCTGCTGGCTGTTCTAGTCCGCAACCAGCGAGGGCCTGTAATTAAGCCGTCTACCCGGGGACCACTCAGGGGAAGCCGTGAGCCGGGCGGGCTCTGTGACCTGCCACTCTTCCTACCCCTTGGGCACCTTACGAGAATGTCTTGGGAGCGAATTCTAAAGACCTTGGCAGGCAGACGCTGTGAACTTCCCTTTGGTAAGCCCGCCCGAGAGGGTGAGGCGGGAGGCGGATTCTTTCCTTTCCGCTGGGAGAACCGTCCAAAGTTTGGTGCATTGGGAGAGAGAAACGCTCATGCATGCAGCTGGGGGTTGAGGCAGGTCTCGAAGCGGCCCGTGCTACCCATGCGCGTCCCCTGGTCTAATAACAGTGTCTCCAGCCTGGCATTTTTGTAATGATCGACCTCATGCCCGCGCCTACAATCGTGCCTTTTTCCTCCGGGATTTTAATTCAGGTTCTGATGGGTGGGTATTTCCCATAAATCAGCCAAAGCGCATGTCCCCGCCCACCAGCCAATTACAGAAACGCAGTCGGGCAGACCCACACATTACCCGAAGCAGTGTGTAATGGCACTTTTGAACTCGAACAAAATACTCTCTAATCTTACAGTCAGATGCAGGCAACTCAAACCATACACAAGTACGTGTGTGTCCCCAAAATGTGGAGTTTTTTTCTTGAGATGTGCCCTGGTTGTGTTTTAGGGAAACTTGTAATTAGGAAAGGAGCGGGGTGTGTGTGTGCAGAACGCCTTCCCTTTCATTCCGAAGCAGTCATGCTGGCGGCCCTTCGGGAAATGTCAGGGAGTTGGAGCCGCCGAGCCGGCCGCGTTGGTGTTTCAGGGGGTGCGTCCTGCGGCGCCCTCTCCCCCCCCCCCCCCCCCCCGGGGCTGCCTGCCAGCCAGTGGCCCTCAGAGAATTGCCTGTGCTCTACCTGTCCAAAGGCCTCACTCTTCTCCCTCCTCTTTTGAGTGAGGTTATCTTCTAAATGCAAAAAATACACGTTTTCTTTTGCACACTGCGTTATCGCTGCTGCGTTACCACAGTACAGGAAATATCCAGCAGAGAAGGTTCTCCCCAGCCTGATTTCACCAGTCTGACGAGTCCCTGCGTTCCTCTCCCCACGCCGTCCTCCGACCTGGCTCCTCCGTGTGCAGACCTGACCTTAGCCTGGCGCCGCTTGGCCGTGCTGACAGGTGTTTTTCTGCGACACAACCGAGGCTCCAGGATCAGCCCCTTCATACGGCACAGGGTCCTCTGAACTGTGCCTCTGCCCACACTTCTGTGTCCCCCTCCTTTCCACGCGCCTCAGACTGTTCCCTGCTCACCTCTGTTTCCGCAGCCATCCAGCGTGCCACGTGGGTCCCGGGGCGAGCGTGCTTGTGTTTCCGCATTGCTTCCCCGAGGGCCCAAGGGCATCCCCGTCCGTGGTCTCAGCAAGTCAGCTCAGCCGCCCCGGCTCCCCGGGACCCTCCTAAGACCGGCCGGCCCCTTGCAGGCGCAGCGGGGTTTCTCAGGTGTGAATTTCTTCCTTCACCGTGGTTTGGGGCTTTTGGTGGGGAGGACTGACAAAGAACCACGTGGCCGGGGCCTTCTGCATGCACCCACACGGGGCGGCGACCCCTGGCATCGGCGGGAGAGATTTTTCCTGACCGAGGAAAGCCTGGCCTCGAGGTACTGAGAGTGAGAGCCTTTTGCGTTTATCTGGAGGGACTAAGCCAAGTTCTCCGGAGCCCTTCCCACACCCGGGGCTTCCGCCTGGGGATTCGGGCCTCGGGTTAGCCAGGACCCGTAGTGCACGGTCGTGCTTGAGCGCGTCCTCCCCACTCTCCGTGTGTCCCAGCGGCTGTCGGCAAGGGCGTCCACAGGGGCCAGCTGTCCAAAGACAAGCCTACCTGTGACCTCCGCTGGGCTGAGTCCTTTGGCCTCAGGAAGTCACGGGGCCACGGAGGGCCGCGTTTGTGAGGAAGCATGGGCGGAACTCTTGGTCGTCAAAGGAAGAAAATGCGATTCGAGGAGCGGTTTGGTTTTGCAGCGGATTCCCTCAGGAGGGCCGAGAACGATCTCCGTAACCGTCTTCTTCCTGCGTCTTCACGCTGCAGGGGGGGGAAAGCGAGGCCCAGGGGAGGGTGCCCGTGACCATGGGGGTTCTTGGAAAGCCTTAAGGACATTAATGCTTTTCCACGAGTTGTCTTTTTCTTTTTTATTCTTTTTTCATGCTTATTATTTCGAGAGAGAGGGGGAGAGAAAGAGGGAGAGAGAGAGTACGTGCACACTGGCAAGGGAGAGGTGAAGAGAGAATCCCAAGCAGGCCTCTCGCTGTTCTCGATCTCACACACCGCGAGGTCGTGACTTGAGCCAAAACCCAGAGTCAGATGCTCACTGACTGAGCCCCCCAGGCGCCCCTCCCTGAATCGTCTTCTAACTGTGTTTCGTCATTTAAGAGTGATCGTAGTGCCACGGGAGAAGCGGAAGAAGCTAGCTCCTGGTCTGATGGCAGGGAAATCCACCCGTGTGCTGTCAGGAGCGCGTCGTTACTGGGGAATCCCTGGGGCCTTACCGCATCCATCACCTGCAGGGGCCCCGGGAGGTCAGTGTGAGCGCGGCCCTGTTTCCCTGACTTCGGACAGGAAGCCAGAGACTGGGAAGCCTGCCGTTGAGGCGTAGCTTAGAATAGACTTTGTCCGACGCGGCTTGTCTTCCCCGTCGTACCGTCTCTCGAAGAGGGTGCCCGGGTCGGAGCCGGCATGCACGTTCGGCTCTTCTGCGTCCCGCGCGCATCCTTTCCGGGGAGACCGATGACGTAGTCAGGCAGAGGAAGCGGACGGCGGGGTCCCGGGCGGTGCTGCCCTGGCTCTGGGTCCGCGCGAGAGGAGGGCGGCAGAGGCCAGAGGGGCGGCTCCCCCGGCACAGAGTGGGGGTGCTCGACCGCAGAGCGGGGTTCACGGTTCGCAAATGGGGCGTTTTCTAAGCCGCGGAAGGTCGGCCTCGCAGCTGCCTCAGGGCTGTTTGAGCCGTCTCCACCGCAGGTGGTGGGGAAGAGCCGGACGGGGTCCTTGGAGGCAAGACGCTGGGACGCTGGGACGGAGAAGGAACCCTGGAGCGCAGTCAGATTTCTTCCCGATGAGATCTTGCCGAGGGGGCGCGGGCGGAGGCGAGAGCGCGTCGCCAGCGCACTCCCGTTCCCGTCTCTCCTCGTGCAGCGCGCTCGCCGATAGGTCCGTCTCCCGGGGGCTTCTCCTGAGGGTTTGTGGTTGATGTTCGCCCGTTGGCCGCGCCGGTGCGTACACAGGCGTTTCCAAGGAGTCTAGGCTCTGCAGCCACAGGGGAGGGCCCCGAGGCTCTCATCATTCTCGGCTCCGGAATAAACGGCCTGCTCGCAGAGTCGCACTCCCCCGCGCCGGAGATCGACCGTGTCTCTCCACCGGGAGGGGATCGTTCGAATGAGCGCGAGGCCGAGCTGCGTCAGACACTCGGTCATCTGTGAGAAGCTGGCTAGAGGGGCCCTGGGGTCCGACATCGCGGACTGCGGTGGTGAAGTCCCGCCAGGTGCTAGCGCGTCTGTCGGTGCACCGTGACCTGTGGGTTGAGATTTAAAAAAAAATTGTTTTTAAATGTTTATATTTTTTTTAATGTTTATTCTTGAGAGAGTGCATGTGAGTAAGTGGGAGGGGGCAGGGAGAGAGAGACACACATAGAACCTGAAGCAGGCTCCAGGCTCCGAGTCGGTAGCACAGAGCCCGACGCGGGGCTCGAACCTGCGAACCAGGAGATCATGACCTGAGCCGAAGTTGGTTTAAGCAACTGAGCCACCCAGGTGACCTGAGGTTTTTGTCTTAATGTTTATTGTTCTAATTTTGAGAGAGAGAGAGAGAGAGAGCTGGGGAGGGGCAGAGAGAGAGGGGGACAGAGGATCCGAAGAAGGCTCTGTGCTGACGGCAGAGAGCCCACGCGGGACTCGAAGTCAGTGAGATCGGATGCTCCGCCGACCGAGCCGGGGCGCCCCTCGATGGAGATTGCTGATAGGTGGACTTACATAGAAATATTTTTCTGATAGCTGTTGCATCTGTCTTTCAAAAATGCCTTTCTGCAGAGTGCATTCGAGTATGAGGGGGCACCCCAGGGTGCAGGCTCCAGGGCTTACGTGCACGCAGCGCCTCAAGGTGGGCAGAGTAGAATTAAGGTCGAACTATCACTGGCCATGCAGAAAGTAAAAGGGGGGTTCACGAAACCATGTCGAGTTGCTCAGCCAGGTAGACGTAGCCAATATCAAAGAGGTGAGGGGGGCAGGTTCGTCCTGTCCTGGAAAGGCCGCGTGGGGTTGGTGTCCTGACCGTGAAAGTAGCCCAGCAACACAACGGGCAGCCTGTTGGCTTCTCGAAGTGCCAGTTAACTGTCGGGTCCCAACTGCATGCGCGAGAGTCCTCTAGTCACCGCCCCGAGGACCCACCACAGCCTCCTGCCGGTGAAGTATTTAAGCAACTTGCAGGGAGAAAATCCTTACCCAAGGGCACCCGAGCGATGTGAGTGTCCCCGCTCCGCCAGCAGGCCTTCGCACCTGCGGTACAGAGGTCCGCGGCGAGGAATCGCACCGTGGGCGCTCGCGAGAGGGATCCTCGGGTTACCGTGGTGGGGTCTCCGCATGGATGAACCGCTGCCACGGTTTAGTCCGATCTCCTCATCCTCGTTATTTTTTTAAAGTTTATTTATTTTTGGGGGGGGGAATTGAGGATGAGCAGGGGAGGAGCAGGGAGAGGGGGAGAGAGAGAGTCCCAAGCAGGCTCCACGCTGCCGGCACAGAGCCCGATGCAGGGCTGGAACTCACCGACTGTGAGATCATTACCGGAGCCGAAACCGAGAGTCGGATGCTCAGCCCGTCGAGCCACCCGGGCGTCCATGTTCTCGTCGCTTCTTTATTGTCCAGGACCTGACAGTGTGGTGCGGGTTCAGGGGTGCTGTGTTCGTGGACACACAGCTGCTCACTCCCCCATCAGTCTGGACTGCAGCAGCTTGTTGCCACTAAAGAAGAACCAAATCCTTCAGTTAACATCCCCCCGACACACACACAAAACATAATCGAAGAAGGTCGGAAAGTACCAGGGAGAGCGAGAGAGCACAGGGGACTCCTTGCCTCGAGGACACCCCCACCCCCGTCATTCTCGACATTCCTTTTGCCCTGTTCTTGTTTCCGCCGGGACTCAGAACTGTGACAGTGTCCCCGTCCCTGTGTCGGGGCCAGGTGCGGGCCATCGGTGGGCCAGCCCAGTCCCACGTAGTAAGGACCCACGAAGAGTCTGCACGCGGCAGCTTTAAAGTTGCCTGAATTTAATGCCTTACATCAGGCTCCAGAAGCTCGGCGGGCGAGGTTCCGCCCGTGCAGACCGCATTTTCATTCCCCTCGCGAACGCAGCCACGGCCCGAGAAGCGCACCCTTCCCGCGCCAAAGCCAGATTCAGGGAAGGTCGCGTTGCGTCCCTTGGCCTGTGCCCGCGGCCCTGCTCAGGACACCCTCCCCTCCTCCTGCGCTTTTTCTGTCTCTTACGTCCAGAGCCGGCGTTTTGGAGCCAGCCCGACCCGAGTTCAGGTTTCTGTGCCCTCCCTTCCAGCTCTGCCGTGCGACTCGAGTGACCCCTCTAAGCCTTGGGCCTGTTGCGGGAAGAAGTTGGAGGGTCTCGGTACCTGCTCTGGAAGTTGCTGGGGACCAAATGCCATCGTATGGGACACGCTCGGGCCCTGGTGCCCATGATACTCTGAGCACCTGAACTGCATTAACTTCCGCTCAGTGTTGTCGTCGGTCCCTGTATACAGCGCCCGTGGTCGTCCTGCTGACCCCGGGCCGTACTGTCACTCCTCTAGATGGATCTTGGTGGACACAGGACGGTGTGACTTTTGTGACAGTCCCAAAGGAGGGTGGTTCAGCATTTTTAGAAGGTTCATTTAAAACCCCTCTGCTGGCTATGCATTGGAATTTAGTTGTATCATGGCTTAGGGGGACGAGCAGAGGGCTCCCTGGAGGAGGTGCCCTCCCTCCCCTGAGGGGGAGGTGAGTGTGGACATTGGGCAGAGAGTTCCTGGAGGACTTGCTGGGGCGGAGGGGAATGTCAGATTTTCCTAAGCCACGGAGTGAGGCTAGCAGAGAGGTTTATTTTTCTATGACAGAGTAAGTTCTGGTGACCTTTTGGATGCAGTTCTGTCTCTACTTCCAAAGAGTTTAATGTTTCCATTATTCCATCACTGCCTTTGTCACGCTTTAAAAGCCTCTCACACTTGTGTATGTCTTTTAAAAATGTGTGACTTTAGGGGCGCCTGGGTGGCTCAATCAGTTAAGCCCCTGACTTTGGCTCAGGTCGTGATCTCATGGTTCATGAGTTCAAGCCCCACATGGGGCTCTCCGCTGTCCGCTTGGAGGCAGGAGCCGAAGATCCTCTGCCCCTCCCCTGCTCCCCCCTCTCTCTTTCTCTCAAAAATAAATAAACATTTAAAAAAATGTGTTACTTTAATGATCCTTTCAATGATGAACCATTCTTCCAAAACTGGGGGAAGTGAGGGAGGGTGGGGAAAAAGGACATTTGGCTTTTTACTAAATCTGTCATTTTAAGACGTTTGAGTCAGCTGTTCATCTAAGACGTAATCCGTTACATCTGAAATGTCACGGAAGATATCAGCACTGTGTGCCCGGGAGTGGCGCTTTGCACACCTGTGCGGCAATGCAGGGGCTTCCGGAAACAGAGTCCCGGGTCCCACCCCCAGAGATGCTGATTCAGGGAGTGTGGGCTGGGGCCCGAGGCTCTGCATTTCTAACGCCCGCGCCATGTTCCCTGCAGATCCTGCTGGTCCAGGGACCACGTGCCACGGAGCACTGCTTAGAGGTTCCACGATTTCAAAGGGCGCCACGCAGTGTACAGTGCCTCATGGGTCACTGATTTCGGGTTCTGGGATGTGCCTCGGCGTCGTGGGGTTGACGAAAAGGAAATCAATTAGAAACACTTTGTCGCTTCTGTTAGATCGTAGGCCAGCCTGTCTTGTTATTTATTCCGGAGCGCCTCTTATGTCAAAGGAGTGGCTCCGTGATTTCTAGCTTGGGTTAATTTATGGAGTTTCCGAAGCAACAGAATTCAGTAAATCAAACTGGATGACCAAGGCCAGTGGGCAGTCAGAAAAACATCTTTTTGATTGGAGCGTGATCTTTGCATGGAAACGATGAAAATCCGCATGGAGCATGCCTAGGAGGAGTGAAAAGATGGGGAGGGGGCTCCGTGCTGCTCTGGGAGCTGGGTGGGTTTCTGGGTTCATTCGTCCACTCATCCTCTCCTCCTCCCTCTCCTCCTCCCTCTCCTCCTTCCTCTATTTCCCCCTGTCCTATTACCTCATCCATCCGTCCGTCCGTCCGTCCATCCGTCTGTCCATCCATCCATCCGTCCGTCCGTCCATCCATCCATCCATCCAATCATCCAATCATCCATCCATCCATCCATTCAATCATCCATCCATCCGTCTGTCTGTCCATGCATCCGTCTGTTACGAGTTAGCTGTTCTCCACGGCAGTTCCGGGCACGGGGGATACAGCAGGCAGAGAAGAAAGAACATAAACTCCACACACTCCTGTATGGCATGCAGTGTCTTCTGAGGTCCTGGGGGTGCTTGCCCGTGAGCTTGCCCTCCGCTCCCCCATCCTGCTGCTCTGAGGAATGCCTGGCCAACAGCACACAGAAAACTCAACACGAAACAAGTTCCAGTTTTCAGAGTAGAAAAAAAAAAGTGTGGTTTCTGCAAATTACACACCTGTGAGCTTCGCTGCAGTGGCAGTTAGGAGTCTAGAAAAAATCTATATTCTAGCCTGCGCCCCAGAAGAGCCCCAGGCTCTGCGACTCTTGGCTTCATTAAAAGTCAGCCAACACAAGATGGGACCCACTGGATGGGTAATGCCAGCGGGAGAGGGACTTGGTGCTGCCGAGAACGCTGCCCCGAATAGTCACACCAGCCGTATTCTTCAAATTCTTTATTTCCGATGTACTCTGATCTCCATTGTGACACGGTAAGGAAAACATATTTGCAGCGAATGTTACAAATGGGATGGAAAAAAACCAGTTAATCCGAGATATAATTGGAGCACATAAGCAGACATTAAAACCACTGATGACAATGACACAGACACACCCATTTCTGTGGCCTTCCTGTGGGAATGGGAAGGGCTGTTGTGTGTTGGTGGGGAAGGGTGCGGGTGGGCAGCACGGAGCACCCTCCTCCCCGCCGCCTCATAATCGTGGAGTTGAAATCATTTGCCTTTTCTCGAAAGCAGTTTGGAAATGAGAATCGGTAAAAGGTCTGTACACTGTGACCCGGGAACTGTGCTTCTAGGAAGCTGCGCTAGAGAAATAGAGACGCTCACGGCGCTTGGTAGGTCGATTTGTTTTTTGACCCTGTCTCGTTTGAGCAGGGCATAAAACAGCCTACAGAACAGGCGGGTCTTCGAGGCCAGAGACCATCTCTGAACATGTCTTCTCTTGAGGACAGTCAGTCTGATATCACAGCAGGTGTCTCCCGGTGTGAGATGCTGAATGAATTCAGGTTTAAAGCACCCTGTTTGGTTTTTTTTGCACTTGGTTTTTTTTTTTAATTTTTTTTTAATGTTTATTATTTTTGAGACAGAGAGAGACAGAGCATGAGTGGGGGAGGAGCAGAGAGAGAGGGAGACACAGAATCTAAAGCAGGCTCCAGGCTCTGAGCCGTCAGCACAGAGCCCGATGCGAGGCTTGAACTCACGGACTGTGAGATCATGACCTGAGCTGAAGTTGGATGCTCAACCGACTGAGCCACCCAGGCGCCCCTGCACTTGATTTTTTAGTGGTTATTTCATTGGGAGAGAAATTTAGAGTGATGACGGCCGTTCAGCATACCAGAGGGGGTCAGCCGACCTTCTTTTGACAGCGTCCCCTGACTGAGCAAGAGACTCTGACCTGCTTCCCAGATGGCATTGGGAAGGGTCTCGGTGAGGGCCCCGATGGACAAGCTCGCCCCCTGGGCGCACCCCCCACCGCCGACCCCCTATTTTTGTGTTTATCAGGGATACCACCTGGGCCCTCCGGTCACTCTGTCTGCTGCAGGCCGGGATCTTGTCCCTCCAGCCCGAGGCCCTCCCCTGGGCCCCTGTGTCCCTGAGACTCCCTGTCTTCTACTTTCTCCCTATTGGTTCACCCGACCTCACATGTCTGGGGCGGGGGGAGTGACAAACCAATCACACCCGGAGAGAACAGGGCTCTATGGGGGGGGAGAGGCTGGTGGAGGGGCACTCATGGGAAAGCAGGGAGCTCTCCCAGTGGCCTTTCTTAGACCTCGCTGAACCCTCAGGGAAGAGGGCTTGGCACCGGGAAGAACGGGAGTGGAAAAAGTACCAGTTCCCCCGCCACTGACAACTGCGGGATGTCCGCCTATCGCTGAGAAGGAAAGAACAGAGCCTAGCTTTGGGGGCAGCCGACCGGGACCCCACGTCCCTCCCATCCACGTGTTAGCTCTCCGGCCCTGGGCCAGTCCTGGAGCTCTCAGAGCCCTTCCCTCCTCTGCAAAAACAGAAATCGAAATTGTGCCCAGCGGCTGGGTGGGGCACCCTTTCGATTTGTTACTTAAGGAAAAGGGGTATAGATTGACTGGTTTCTTCTCTGTGATTTGTCCCAACTTTGCGAATTATTGGATGGATGAAGTAGTGAAGGGAAAACTTTCCAAGAAGGATTTAAAGGCGGTCAGCATGAGTGGAACACAGGGATAGAAGGAAAGATACTTTGCTTTTTAAATCATTTAGGGGCGCCTGGGTGGCTCAGTCGATTAAGTGTCTGACTTTGGCTCAGGTCATGATCTTGCTAGAACCCATGTTTATGGGTTCTAGCCCCGCGTTGGGCTCTGTGCTGACAGCTCAGAGCCTGGAGGCTGCTTCGGCTTCTCCCTTTCTCTCTGCCCTTCCCCTACTCGTGCTCTTTCTCTTCCTGTCTCTCTCATAAAGAAATAAACCTAAAAATAATCATTTATATTTTGTTCAGAGCATAAACAAAATTGTTGAAAAGCCAGCAAAAATCTAAGTTTAAAAATTAAAAATAACCTTTCTCTTAAAAAACAATTCAATTCAATTTTAGAAAATACAGAGAACCAGAAGAGAAGCCTTCAGAGGTGCTGGGAGGAGATTACAATGCGTGTTCTCTCGCTGCCTGTTTCGGGCTGGGCTCGAGGAAGTGATAGATGCAGAAGAAGGATTTTATGCATAACGTGTACTTAATGTCATGTGGGCTCTTTTTCCTCCTCCTCCTTTTTCCCTGGGCCTCTCTGTGTAGCATGTGAAACGGTTGACAGGAACCCCAATTGATTCTTCTCTGCCCAATAATGTGTTCATTGCGGTGGTATTTCCTGGACAGCTGGGGTTGCTTAACTGTGTAGCTACAATGGTAAGATGAAGGAAACAGATTTTCCAATTGAATATTTTAATACATGACGGATTGAAAAGGGTCACAGTAAACCACATCATCACGTCCACTGCTAACTGCGAGGAGCAGAAAAATATTAACAGTTCATCACTGTCCCGCTGTGGAGACCAGAGTAAAGCGGGGCTCACCCAACCGAAGGCCATCCTCAGGCATCCCCGCGTGGGTTTAGCGGAGAGGAGTGATCTAGGGACAGTGACACATTATAAGCGACAGGAGCCGGGTGTTGGTGGTCAGTAGTGCCCCCGGGCCAGTCCTGAAGTCGGTGTGGCCCAGCTTTCACCCACAGGACTTTCCGAGACCTGCTCTTCTCTCTCCTTCCCCCAGGACAGGACGTGATGGTAATTACCTCTGAAAAATCTCCATCATAGGTCTCTGCTGTGTTTCCATGGAGGCAAATGGTCTCAGGAAGATCAGAATAAAAATATCCACCATAGGCCGGCCGGCAGTCAGGGTCTCTGAGCTGCTCCTCATAGCTGTAGGGAAGGAATCTAAACATTTGTAAGGAGTAAACAGAGCATTTTCAACCCTTATGTTGTGTCTTTGTCACTGTGATTTGCATTCATATAGGAAGGCCTGCAGACTGGGAGAGAGAATGACTTTCTGATTGAATCCTGTAATTTCAAACAGAGCAATTTCATGAATAAGGAATATTAATTACTGTGCCCAGAGTGATCCCCAGTTCTTGGTTTTTCTTTTTTCTTTTTTTCTAGTTTTGTGTTAACAGAAACATTTGTGCATTCCACACAAGGTCAGCCTAGATTTAAAAGCAGACATATGCTTTGAAAATTTATTCATGCCGGAACCGAGAACGTGGAATTAATTAGGTGTACAGAAGCTGGAAGGTGGAGGAAGGGTCACTGCCTGCATTTTTGTTCCCTAAAGCACTTTGTTCCCCTGGGGGGTCGTACGGGGCTGTCGTGGTGAACGCGTTCTTCCTGCTGCGTGCTAACAACCCGGGTGGGAGGGGAGCCGTGACAGACACAGAGCTGGAAAGTGACGTGTCTCGAGCCTGTTTCTAGGAAATGGTCGTCCTAACCGTGCCCGGGATCTCCGTGGGCGTCCCAGCACCCTGTCCGCACAGCCCCGTCCGTCCCAGCCTTGCCGGCCTCACTCCCCTGTGGTTTGTGTCCTCTTCCCATATTTCAGCGCGGGTGGACTCCCCACCCCCAGTTTCCGAAGGGAAAGCGGGTGGAGGTAACGGAACAGTGCCGAGTGCTTTTACCCGGTCACCCAGGAACAGTTAGAATGTGTCTCCGGCCGGGCGGCGGGTGAGTCTGGTCCCCAGCAAGGCAGCTGTGTTGAAGAAGAGCGGGCGGATCCCCCCCCCCCCCACCTCCACCCCCACCCTGTGCTCGCCACGCCTCCCTGGAGCAGGCCTGCTTCCCTTGTGGGGCAGTAAGCCGCAGTGTCCTCATACACATTTGTAATGCATTTCAGGAAATATGATTTATTCATGCTCGAATGTGTTCACTGGAGATGTCCTAGCTCCTTGTTTCCCACCCCAGCGAGGCTCTGTCCTGCCTGCCTTCGGGGAATGTCTGTTGGAAAAAGGTCTTGGTCTTTGAGCCTGACCTGTAAGGGAGAGGGAGGGGCCGATGCGGCGTGCGACGGGTTGGAGCTCTGATACTTCCAGGAAGTGGCTGGCAGGACTGCACAGGCTTTGCTGGGCATCGTGTCTCGGGACGGCAATGACTGCCATGCTCCTTCTTCCCTGCAAAGATGTGCTGGTCGTCCTTTAAGACTCCAGTAAGACCCAAGGGGCGCCTGGGTGGCTCAGTCGGTGAAGCGTCCGACTTCGTCTCAGGTCACGATGTCATGCTCTTGGGTTCCAGCTCTGCGTCGGGCTCTGTGCTGACGGTTCACAGCCTGGAGCCTGCTTCGGATTCTGTGTCTCCCTCTCTCTCTCTCACTGCGCCTCCCTTGCTCGTGCTCTTTCTCTCAAAAATACTAAATAAGCATGAAAAAAATACACCAATTTTTTTAAAAAAAAAAAGGCCCCAGTAAGAGCCCAGACTCCAGCCCCTGTCCCCACTGGCCTGGGGGCTCTCCCGCTGATGATTGACGAGGAGCACACAGGCAGGAGAGAACACTGCCCCCATTTGTCCTGGGGCCTTCTCTCCACCGTGGGGGCAGATATTTGGGTCTGAAAGACACGCCTTCTTTGCAGACAGTCAGTATCCTTGTTTTGAGAGCCACGTTAAAAAAAAAATGCGGGGCTGCTGGGTGGCTCAGTGGTTAAGCTTCCAACCCTTGATTTCGGCTCCGGTCGTGCTCCAGCCCGCTTGGGATTCTCCCTCTCCCTGTCTCTGCTCCTCCCCTGCTCACGCTCTGTCTCTCTGAAAACAAATAAACCTAAAAAAGAAAAAGGAAGCAAGAGCTTCGAGCCTAAAATCTTGATTTGTACATGTTGACAGTGCAGTTTAACAAAATGGCATAAAAGAAACAGGACATTGCGTTCAGCTCTGAGCCGCGGGTCTTCGTGGACATTGCCGACCACGTACGTGGTTTGTGGCTTAATGTGTGAGCGACACGTGCTTGGTTTTAGACGAATCCTGTGGAGTATTCCAGTGAAGGGCGAAATCTGAACTGGTCCCAGCTCCCACCTGTGCGGTTCATTTCCCGGTTTCGAGAGGATGGCAGGGGGGTCTGAGCGCCGGGGTCCCTGCGGCTTCCCGGCGGAGAAGGCTGCGCTCGCTCATTGCGTAGGGAGCGCTGGCCTCCTAGTCCTGACCTTCTTGCCCGGCTAGTAACTGTTACTGCAGCGGGAGCGCCGGGCAGCCCGGGCGCTGAGCTCCCCTTGCACTGCCTTGCGAGGGTGGGTGCTTTGAGATTTTAGTGGGGAAAAAAAATACCTTCGGTAAATCCACATGTTATACGCCAAATGCTCCGCTTACTTTAAGAGTTGTCACTGGCAGGAGGTGAACTGTGTTCTCCCAGAATTGGTGCGTTGAAGCTCTAGCCACCCCCGCCAGTCCCCGTCAGAATAGGACTATTTGGAGAGGGGGCTTTAATTTTTTTAATGTTTATTTTTGAGAGAGAGAGAGACAGAACACAAGCAGGGGAGGGGCAGAGGGAGAGGGAGACACAGAATCCGAAGCAGGCTTTGATGCGGGGCTCAGACTCATGAACGGTGAGATCATGACCTGAACGAAGTCGGACGCTCAACTGACTGAGCCACCCAGGCGCCCCTGTTATTGCCTCTTTTCGAAGGTGAGCCTGAGGCACCCAGGCGCCCCAGGAGGTTTTGCCTCAGAAATAATGCTGCTCGTGCCCCCTCCGGAGGGACTGACTGCAGGCCTCACAAGGTCCGTGTGTCTTCTGCGAAGCGCTCCGTTTTCCAAACGCCCAGGCCTTTGTACTGAGCTCATTATATCCGGAATGTGTCCACTGGTAAGAATTTATGGCTTATTTATAAGTGAGTATTTCCGCTTTAAGGAAGGGAGGTCCTCCACAATTGGCAGACTCTCCTGCGGCCTTCCAGGGTCAAGGTCAAGGACGAGAGGGGGAGGAGTGAGAGAGCAGTGGGTCGGGATCTCAGGCAGAGAGAGGCGGGCCCAGCAGCCGGGCTGGGCAGTGGACTCGGCGCATGGGGGCCACTTTGGTTCTCCTGCGAGGGCCGCCCTGGGGTCTTGGGTAGAAGCAGAAGCCAGCTCGAAGCCGGCGCAGGGCGCAGGGCGTGGGGTGGGGGTGGCCGAGGGTTTACTCCGTCTTTCCAGGAACTCTAGAAGGAAAGCGGAGTCTCGAAGGTGGGATTTGGGGATAATACTGATCTCAGGACTGGTACCTTCCTTGAGATCCAAATTAGAAGAAGAGCCCAGTCCGCCTTGAACTTTCAGTGACCCTTACCTGGGAGGTGGGGCGAGGGGGTGTGTGTGTGTGTGTGTGCGCGCGCGTGCGTGCGTGCGTGTGTGTGTGTGTGTGCGTGCGTGTGTGTGTGTGTGTGTGTGTGTCACCATTTCTGCCTGCCTGCCCCCCAGGTCTTTTCCACTTTGCTCTCCTCCTTTCCCCTCCCCTTTCTCTCCCTCCCTCCCCCCCCTTCCCTGCAGAGGAAGGGGTTTCTCCTGCAAAGCCTTTTCAGGGTATTACTGGAGGCACCTTGATTGCCTTTGCTGCCTCCCTTTGCTGCCTCCCTTTGCATACCCGGAGACCTGCTGGGCGCTCCCTAGAGGCAGGGCCGCGTGGGGGTGGAGGGGCAGGTGTCAGCCTTACTTCTTGGGTGGAGTTGGTTCTTTTCCTGAGAGTCTGGGGCCCAGTGCTGGGCTCCTGTCCAGCTGCACCCCTTACCCCGAGGTCCAGGGCCCCCTTTCCCACCGGTGACTACAGTTTTCTCTCTGTGTAGAAGAGGGATAATAATACTCCTTATGTCATGGGAGCATTTGGGAGAATAAACTGGATTCACCGAATTAATCTCTCTTAAGTGTCTCCAGCTGAGCCTGGCCTTGGCGTGCCCTCCGTAGACCTTGGCCATGGCCAAGGCCAAGTCTGGAAGAGGCAGCTGAGAGTTGGTCTGGCTGAGCCTTGAGGCTGATCAAGGGGGCCTGGGCTGCGGAGGGAGGTCCGGGGGAGCAGGCTCCTGTGCAGTCGAGGCAGAAGTGCCAGGTCGGAAATGGTCCTGCTGATGCCTGGTGCCTTTTAAGCCCAGGCTGCCTCTTTCTGGTAGGTGGCTGCCCCATACACGTAGGCTCTTTTGGTCCTGGGAATCTTCAGTCAATGTAAAATACTTTGTTTTTTATGCCTCCCCTGGAAGCCAGGAGGTGCCCCGAAGGTGCGGCGTGCGCGCAGCTGCGGAGCATGGCCACGCCGCCGCTGGACGTCGTTTCTCAGGAATGAGGCCGCCTCGGCCAGGCCGGCAGAGCGTGTGCCCAGGCCGCCCGCGTGGCGCGGAGGTGGTGCGAGCGGGCTGGAGGCCCCACATTTACCCCCTCGCCTTGGCACTCGATGGCATCCTGTGAATGCTGGAATGTGCCAGGGCGGGGGCGTGCAGCGGCGGGGAGCCTCGGTAGCAGGGTGTTCGACTTCCTTGCATGTGAACCCCTAATCCCTGGAGCGTCCTTCCGGAGAAAAGTCCTTCAGTGCGAATGTGCTGTTGTACTGCGTCGCTCCCTCGTGCCCAGAAACGCCCAGCGCCTCCGAGGCTTCTCTGGAAGCTCTCTGACAGGGTGCAGTGGGGGTGGTGTTTGCACACACACGTGCAGCCCTCTTCGTGAGGGGACTTCTCAGCGTGCAGTCCCCTGTGCAGGGTCCCCTTGCAGCTCCCGACAGCTTTCCGGAATGTGCCGTTGGAAAAATGAAAGTATTATTTTGAGAACTTCCGAAGTGCCAGGTGCCAGGCGCCAAGGCCGTTAGATCCTGGCATTAACTCTGGGTTCACTCGTCACTACCCTCTCCATAGATAGGTCTAAGTTATTATTATTTTTTTTTAAATTTTTAACGTTTTTATTCATTTTTGAGAGACCTAGAGACAGAGTGTGAGCAGGGGAAGGGCAGAGAGAGAGGGAGACACAGAATCCGAAGCAGGCTCCAGACTCTAAGCCATCAGCACAGAGCCCGACGCGGGGCTCGAACGCACAGACCGTGAGATCATGACCTGAGCTGAAGTCGGCCACTTAACCAGCTGAGCCACCCAGGCGCCCCTGAGTTATTTGAAGTGTGAGGCTTCTGAGCGCCCGGATCGATGGCTTGCATTTCCTTCTATCTCGGTGAAGGCCCAGGGCCCTGCAGGCAGCCCCCCGCTGGCCGAGTCTTGGCCCACCAGCCGACCACCCTCATCCAGGCTGCTTCCTTTGCATAGCGAGCATGGCCAGTGGACGGGTGGGCAAGGAAGGAGCCGCCCGTCAGGGGAATCCCCCCTTGGAGGACGTCCTCTAGGCCCCAGTCCCCCACGCCGCACACAACTCTGGCCAGCTGTGGGACAGGCTTTCCCCCGGGCAGCCACACTCTGGAAACTCCCCACCCCCAAGCATGGCTTCATGCGGTCCACGAAGGAGGGTGGTGTTTTCTCAGGGGCGGCCCCCCGAGCTCAGCTGCGGTGGAGGAGTTTTGTGGCCGCGAGAAGAAGCGAATTGCCCTCCCCTCCGTGCCTTTCACTCCCCGCTGGAGACTTCGAAGACAAACTCATGGGGTCGGGGGCCGCCGGGGGGAGGGGGTGTTTCAGTGGAAACGGGCATCGGCCGACCTCTGCTATTACTTGCAACATGACCGAGGCGCTGCTGCTCCCTTCCAGAATTAACCTCGAATCAGCTGCCTGAACTGGTAAAAGTTAACACCGGCGGCAGCGCTCATTAAGCAGAACACCGATAAGGCCTGGGGTTTCGAGATACAGTTGCTGGGCCTGTGTCAGGGACCCTGGTCTCCTCGGGGAGGTGGTTATGGGAAGGGCAAGTGTGAGGGCAGAGCAGGGGATTGATACTGGCAAGGGGGTGGGCCCAGGTGTGTGGCGGGGGGGTTCGGGGGCCCGGGCCCCAGCGATGACTAGGACTTGGCTGACCCTGCCAGCCCCAGCAGATGACCGTGGGGAGACCGGGCGCACAGTCGGGACTGGAAAGGGGTTGGAAAGGACTGGAAAGGCATGCAGGCCTCTTGGGCGGCAGCAGGCAGCACACGTCTGTTCTAAGCGCCGGGACAGATGCTTCACATACATTTCATCGTCACGTCTACCCTGTCTTCACGGCCTTCCTGCCAAATGGAACTGGGCTCAGAGACTCAAGGTCACTTTCCCGAAGTCACACAGGGCTTGCCTTGCTTAAGAGCTCAGCCCCGTAGCCACTCTGCACAGCAGGGGTGGCCGGGGGCTGTCCGGGGCCTGGAATGCCGGTTAAGGAGTGGACGTCTCCTTCTGCAGGTGACAGGGAGTCTCTGAGCAGAATTGTGGTCTGCAGCTCCCATCACAGCAGAAAGGGCTGGCTGTCCGCTCGTTCTGGAAATCCGGGGACGGGTGAAGAGGATGGGATGTAGAGGGAGGAAGGACAGTGCACGCGTCAGGAGGCCAGGAGGCGGGAGGTGCTTGGGAGGGGGCCGGAGGGCACACCCAGGGCGGGGAGGCTTTAGTTTCTGTTGTTTAGCAAGTAGGAGATACTTGAGTATTTTCAGTGCCCGCCGAAGGAGAGGAGGGGATCGCGATTGATGGCACGTGGCCCGTTTGCCAGCTCTGCGCGGGAGAGGGGAGTGTGGTCGGGAGGCCCAGGGGCGTGGCGCCCCGTGTTTGCAGGGCAGGCTACAGGCTTGCGTCGTCGGAATGGGAATGTGGGGGACCAGGGCTGCGGGGCGCCGGCGCCCGGCCCCTCCGCCGTGTGAGCGTCTCCAGTGGGGTCCATGCTCCCGCTCTTGAGTGTGTCCGAGACTGGGGGCCAGGGTCCTCGGTGATGCGGGTGCCGCTGCTCCGTGGACGATTTGAGGAGCTCTGGTCCAGAGGGCTGGCGTTTGGATGGACTCCCCTGAGTCTGCGGTGGGGACTCAGGCGTCAGGGACCGGCAGAGCGGCGCTGCACCAGACTGTGGACATGCCTCGGCCTCAGGGGAACGCAGGAGGGTCTGCAGGATTGGGAAGGACGCGTGGGTGAGGCGAGCCTCCTGAAGCAGGGGTGCGAGCCGGAAGACAGCTGTCTGGATGCTCGTGGCCCGGGAGGGGATGGTGGACCGGCACAGTCCCTCGGGATTCAAGGGCGCGACCTTGGGAGGAGGCCTCAGGAAACAGTGGAGGGAAAGAGCTGAGAGCAGGAGGCAGTGTGGCCTGGCCCCTGAGGCACCTCCTTTGGGGTGTCTGTGAGGCGGTGATGGGAAGAAAGGGGACCCGGGGGCATGAGCATCCAGTCACTGCCAGGCCACCCAGTAAGGTGTCCGATGCTACAGCACTTTGCAGTTTGGAGTCTTTGGGGGCCGCCTTTGATCCACGGACACTAGTGCCCACCGGAGCCGGATGGAGCAGGGGCCGCGAACCTCCTTTCCCAGGTCCGAGGACCGTGTTAGTCCCGAACCAGCCCCGACGTCGCTGTCTTCGCAGCTCTCCTAGGGACAGAGATGGCGCTGCGGGGGAGGGTCAGGGAAGGCGTTGGAGCCCGGGAATTGTTTGGCCCAGGCAGTTTTGTCTGTCACCCCTCCCCTTCCTCTCATGGAAGGTTCTGGAGCTGACGGTGATTTTTTTTTCAAGGAGGCAAGCTTAGCACAACATACATGAAGGCTTGGGAGGAAGCTCCGGGGCTGCCCCCCAGCAGCGTTGTCCTGCGGCAGGGACGCCTCCCCCTGCCCCGTGCCCCCAGGTTGCTGACGAGCCGCGAGGAGCAGGCAGATGAGAGGGTACGGATGTTTTATTTCATCTTATTGTGTCAGAACAGGTCCCCGTGACCCACTTCTCCGCTTTCTCAGGAGCTTTTATGCAAATCGTCACTAGCGAGGGGGTGGCCGCTGCGCCCGGCCGCCCGCGGTGTGTTTATCCTCAGCCCTGGGGAATGCAGAGCTGGTGACACGTTGGCTAATAAAGGCAGCAGGAAGGTCACGTGTCTCCCACTGCTGACTGTGGTGGGGGGGGGGGTCTGCGCTCCGAAGCCACTTCTTAGTCATGTTGTTTTCCACATTTAGAGAGAAATCTATCAAACCTTCAAGTCCCCTGGGCACAGATAAAAAAGATTTCCAGATATCTCTGCGTCCAAACCCTCAAAGGGAGGCAGAAGCGATAACTGCCAAAATAGGCTTTACTTGAGCTTCGGAACGGTCCAGACAGAAATTCTCAGGGTGGTGTTGGCGGCCTGGATTTTTTTTTCATTTTCGTAGAAGTCCCGGAGTTCACGACTCTTGGGCGGGGTGGGGGCGGGGTTGTCAATCGGATCTAAAAACAGGCTTGGCAGACACCCAGAAGCCGTCACGGCAGGTCGGAGTGGCTGTTTGACCAGTGGCTGTGTTCGCTTCCACTCCCGGAGGCTGTTCGGGGGCCCCCAGCAGACTCCTCTCGTGTTTGAACTGTGACGTCTGTAGGGAGATGGCTGTGCAGGTGATGTGACTCGAGGAATCTCTTCGGCGGATCCCGCAGGGGGAACGCTAGCAGACGGGCCCGGCCCCGCGCGCGCTTGGAGACCGGGCAGATGGGGTAATCGGTAGGAATTTCTTGGTCTTTCTCCACACAAATTCCAGAGCTTGTTTGCAGCTGTTCAGGGGGACAGGTGCACAGTTGAGTGTTACCCTTGCTTAAATCCTCCCGATCCCTCAGCTGCGTGTCCCCAGAGTGCCGAAGGCCGGAGCGGAAAGCCGAGCATCCCAGGGGGGAGGTCTGGCCCAGCCAGTGCCGACACCTCAAGAGTGACCATCAGCGGGGGGCGCTGCGGTGGTCATACAAACCACAGAGTGTGTTGTGTGTATCCGTTTCACCAAAATGACGCCTCATGTGTTTGCTTTGAAGTCCCTCTGCAGTCACCTTTGCCTGGCATTGAGCGAGAAAGACCACCAAGAAATTTCTGACGTTTTCCTTTGTTTGGGGAGTGAGAAGCTCCTCGCAAGGGACTCTTCTGGGCACATTTTTCAAGTCAAGACTTTTTCTCCTTCGCGTGTGGAAATGGGGGCGAGCTTTCAGCTTGGTTTTCTAGGCTTCCTCTTGGCTCGCTGCATCAGGTGGTGTGGAGGAATCTGCTTCTCTGTGGAACGGGCTGGCTTCAGGTCTCTTCCAGCCCTTGCTTGCTTGCGCTTACCCGGGAGCACAGGTACTCCTGTGCTCCGTGCGGCCCGGTCGGTGCCGGCCCGTCTCCTCCTCACGCGGCTCACGGCTCACAGTCTTCCCGCACCGTGCTCAGGGTGTTTTCTGATTGAAAACAACACGTTGGCTAGTAACTAGTTGAATAAACTAGTTTATTGATTTAAACTAACGGGAATTGAGGACTTGTCTTTCACAGAAGGAGGACCCCCTGTGGCCTCGTCTGTAACTCTTGCCGTTCTCCCCACTCGGGGAAGGATTACTGGAAGTAATTGCCGCTTTTCTTACTGAGGGACCATCGAGAGCTTTCTCATATCACATACAGAGGCGAGAGAGAACGGCTGCATCAATAAAATCATAGAACGAGAAGCTGGAAAGATACAGGAAGCACTCCTCCCCTTTCACGCGAGCGTGCCACGCCTGGCCCTGTGGAGCCCTAGCTCTCCACCGTGACATCCGGCGATATTGGCACACAGTTTTAGCTGTCGTGGCTTGAGGAGGGGGGTACTGGCACGAGTAGGGAGAGGCCAAGGGTGCTGCTCAGAACCCCGCGATGCCCAGGATGGGCCCTCGGCAACGAAGGACCGAGCCCAGAGTGTCCGCAGTGCTGAGGTCGGCCACCCTGTCGGGATGAAGGCCAAACGCCGCGCCCTCTTGAAGCCTTTCTCAAATGTACCAGCAGGAAATGAGCATTTTCTGCCGCCTTCTTACCCGCCTCCTTCCTATCCCATGTAACGCTTCCTTCTGGAGAGCGGTGACTTAAGACAGTTGTCTGTCCCCTCACCTCCCAGCTCCCCCATCACCAAGCCAAGTGCTCCGGGCCCAGTCCGTGTGCTCCACACCGCCGTCCAGCTGCTGGGGAGCAGAAGGTGCACCAGCAGGTGGGCCCCGCGCCGTCACGTTGGGGGTCACGGACTGATCGGCCTTGCAGAATCCTTGGTGAGCACAGTGCAGGGTCTGTGCCGCTGCCCCACGCGAGTGTCCTGCCAAGTGTCAGCGTCTCGTCACGTTCACCAGGTGCCCAGAATCAGGGGAGGGCTGCCGAAAGAAGCCCTTTGTTTGCGGGCCACCGAGCTGGACTTGGGGCGCCGTGGACCGGGGCTTGGGGTGTGGTGTCTCTCACTCCCCCTCTGCCCCCACCCCACCCCTTCCAGAGAGGCGCCCAGCTCCCGGCCTTGTGTAAAACTGCCTGATTCTCTGATCTCCAGATGCCTTCAGACGGGAAGTGGGCTGGAAAAGCCCTCTCCTCGTGGAGTCAACCCAAATTGTTTTTTTTTTTTTAATTTTTAAAATTTATTTTTGAGAGAGAGAGAGAGAGAGAGAGAGAGAGAGAGCGAGCATGAGTGGGGGAGGGGCAGAGAGAGAGGGAGACACAGAATCCAAAGCAGGCTCCAGGCTCTGAGGTGTCAGCACAGAGCCCGATGTGGGGCTCCAACTCATGGACCAGGAGGTGATGACCTGAGCCGAAGTCGGACGCTTAACCAACTGAGCCACCGAGGCGCCCCCCAAATTCAGTTTTGATTAAAGTAGTTGCGGACTCGTTATTCTGGCTCCTTCCATCCGGAGCGTGGTTGGTGCTGCCATCGAGATGACACCATGGGGCCTCCGGTTAAAATTGGGAAGAGTGAGGAGCCGCGGCGTGGCCTCCGGCGTCTGCATGTGCATACACGTGGGACCGGCCAAGGCTGGGGTGGCAGGGGCTGCATTACTGTTGGCCCCTCAGGAAGAACGTAGGGAGGATGTAGGTGCTCAGAGACCTCTTCCTGCTAGACTAGAATGTCCTGGCCTTAGGGACCGAGCCCACGGGTCCCTCTGCGATTTGTCAGGTCCTTATCTCTTCTGTGTTCCTCTTCTGACCTCCAGCTTATAAAAGAGAAAAGGCAGGGCTGACTGCGGGGTTATCCGTCCACAGAAGCTGAACACCGCGGTAGATGTGAGAGCGATAAGCCTTCCTCCCGGGGTGATCGCACTTGAGTCTCGTGCCAGAAGGTAAATTGGGGAATTGTCGGTTTAGCACAGATGCCTTTCTCTCTGCTTCTCCTGGATCTTTCAGTCAGCCTGCTGCCAGGAAGCAGTCTCGAGAGCGCCCCGCGCACTGGGGGAGGCGCTCTGCTGCAGGGGCGGGCGTGCAGAGCCCGGGCAAGGTCAGCGGTTGGCCAGTGGCGGCGGCCCACACACGTGGTTCTGCTGCGATGCCGTAGACGCGGTCGCAAGCTGGCAGGTTCTGTTACTTGGAAAGTCAGCTCGGGGAGCATATGGCTCTGCTGACTACCAGAGGGTTCCTTTAAATGAGGCTCGTCAGCTCTAGTGACACTTGCGAAATAGTACTCTCACCGAGGATGGTTCATTTATAGATCGCCAGAAATGGCCCAGGACAGGGGAGTCGTGGGAAGGTGGCCAGAAGATCCCATAAACCCGGGATAGGAGTGCAAAGCCAGCTGCTGGGGCGGGGGTGGCGGGCGGGATGGAATGGGGGTGTAGGTGGGGCCGCTCCCCATTCCTAGACCCCTCTGCAGCCCTTCCCTGGAGGAGCCCCTGCAGCGTCCCGGCTCTGCCTGCCCGCTGTTGGGTTTTGATGGAGCATGATAACAACCACGGCCTTTTTTTTTTTTCTTAATAAGGCAACATGGTGACATATTGTAAGGCACAGAAAAATTTAAGAAATGGTTGTCTAGAGGGGTCAGTTTAACCAGCCACACAAAAAGAGGGCATAGTGCCACCCGAACACGTGCGGCAGCACCGTTTCTATTTTTAAAAGGCAGGTCTGGCTGCATTAAAAGGGGATTTAGATTTCGGAGTGACAGGATCTGTCTGAGCCTCTGATTCCTCGCATCGGGCGAGCCCATGTATCCAGGGCAGTGGGGAGAGGCGACTCTCCCGGGGTTTTGTCCCCAACCCGGGCAGTCAGGCCTGGCGTGGAATCCTTGTGATTGGCCTGGAAAATAAGTGCTTTCTTGTGAGGCGAACGCCGTGCAGGGCAGTGGACGTCCCGGGCTGCTGCGGAAAGAGGGTCCGTCATTTCGCACCGCTGAGGTTCCTCATAGTCTTAGGTGGATCAAATGGAATCTTCTACTCTGCAGACCCGAGTCCTATCACGGCAACGTGCAAACCCTGGGCCGGATTCTTGAAGGCACCGCAGTTCCGTAGCGGAGCGCGGTTCTACCTGTGTGAACGCCTCGGATAGCAAGGAGGATCTGGGTCTTAATTATGGGCTAATTTCATAGGAAAACTCATCTCCATGTTAGAAAGTTGCCTTGGTCTTAAAACGTGAGACTAGATCCCAGGCGTAAGTCAGTCAGGAGCCCTAGGTTCTGATTCCACCATGCTCCCCGCCAGACGCCCCTGCCTCTCCGCACGTGAGGTTTGAGTCTCCACTTAAAGCTGGCGTGACCTTTCTGTCCACACAGCTCCAGCCTTGAAAGGGTAGACTCCCCCCACGTTACTAGTGCTCACCAGGAGAGAGCCTGGCGGGGCTCTGCTCTGTCTCCCATCCTCATACCTCCCACACCGGCTTTATACGAAATCACGTGGCCTTGAGAACACCATTTTTTTCACAACTTTGTGAGTTCTTTGAGGACCGAGACCTTGCCTTCTCCCTGGGTAGCATTGCAGTCAGTGTCCAACGTGCATTTGATGACTAAATGAGCAGATAGAAAGGCGAATGAGTAAATGGAAACTTGCTAGGTGTCGATATTATTTACATCTGATTAGCATCAAGCTCAGGATTACACGTCTCTGTCTTTGCTGTCCACAAAGCAAATGTCGACGCTTACAAAGACAGGGAAAAAAATGCCACAGTAGTATGGGGGATGGGCACAGGTGGTGTGACCCCAGGCGAGACCCCGGACTCAGCTCTCAGCAGTGAGCTGTGTAGCCTTAGGGAAAGCACCCACCCTCTCTGAGCTCCCTCTGCATCCACATAAGCGGATAGGTTCTAGAAACCTCATCCTGAGAGCCGATTACAGCCTGTCTGCCGCTCTCGAAGTTGCTGGTTCCCGGGTCTTATCAAAGAGGGCTTTTCATCGAAACTCTGGAGGTAAGCCCGATCTGCCCTGGGCTTTCCTAACTTTGCACTTGAGGAACGTTAGAGGCACTGCCCTTGAACCCTTGAGTGTCAAGAGTCGGTGGACAGAAACGTGCGAAGACCCTGTGACTGTGGGCAGTCATGTCCAGGTGCACCCACTGGGGGCGATCAAAAGTGTTTTAAACTTCTGTTTTAATGGATTTTATTTTTTTAGAGTAGTTTTTGGTTAAGAGCACCATTGAGCAGAAGGTGCAGAGAGTTCCCGTATGCCCCCTGCCCCTACTCCTGCATAGCCCCCCCCACTAGCCACATTCCCTCCGGAGGGGTGCATTTGTTACAAGCGGTGAACCGATGTTGGCACGTTAGTACCACCCAGGGTCTCTGGTTCATGTTGGGGTTCACTCTTGGGGCTCTGTATTCTTTGTGTTTGGACAAATTCGTAATGACACATGCCCCCCCCCTTATGGTATCATACAGAGTATTTTCCCCACTCTAAAAATCCCCTGCTGTAAAGTGTCTTCTTAAAAAGAAATGGATTCAACTAGCAGTCTCTCTGATCTGTGTCATTTAATCTGAATGTTTAATTTCACTCTGAGTAGAATCCAGATTTCCTAAGCTATCATCTCTTTCCTAAGAGACCTCATTATGCATCTTTGTATCCTTTTCAGTGCTAGGAACACAGTATTTGGTGACAGGCAAGGAGGGGAGGCCAGAACGAGCAAACAGGCACAGAATCCCAGGATGGCGTTGCCATGAGCACTTTCCTCGGAAAACAGCTTCTCCCGCGCCTTTGGCATTTCCAGGTCTAGAGAAGGTTGTGTAGGCATCCAGTTTGATTAGTGGACACTGTATGACATTTTCCTTCTGAAGCTTTGAAGCAGGCAAATCAGGAAGAACTAATAGGTTGGTCTGCATAAGAATAGCTTGCCTCCTCAGGTCATATGTAGGACCAGGATCTCTGGAGCGGGGAGGGAGCTGGTGGGGAAATCTGATGGAAGAGAAACTCAGCCCTTTAGCACTTACACACAACCTGGCACACAGTCCTCACAAGACTGCTCAGCGTTTAGCTCCGATTTCCTTCATCCCCACCTCACAGGTGTGAAAGCTGCGGTGGCCCGGTGGTGGACAGGCTTGGACGGGCGACTTGCACCACTCTGTTCTCCTGCCTCTTCCTGGCAGGGCACCTCCCACACATGGGGGAACTTAATCCTAAACAGTACTTGAGGAGCGAAACCGCATGGTCCTTCACCCAGAGGGCAGTGGTGTGAAGGGCACCATCACAGGGAAACATCCCTTCCTTGCTCCCTCCTTCCAGGATGTGCACTATTCCTTCCCAGTGCAAGCATAGTAACAAGCGCCAGAGATCTCTTGCTTTTTAAAGAAGTCATTGTTTGAGTTGCAGCCTCCACGGAGCTCTGTGGGTAGGACAGATGCTTCAAATAAACCGGTGAGAGGTGACCCTGAGTTTGCTTTTGCAGGCCACGCCCCACGCCCCGGAGTGTAGGGTTAGTGTAGGGTCAGGGTTCAGGCCCCTTGCTTTGCCTGCCCCCTGAGGCTCCGGTCCGCGCGGCGGCGATCCAGCCCGGCGCTTCTGCCCTGCCCGCGGGGCCGCGCTCCCGCCGCCGCCGCCGCCGCGCTCCCGGGACTCGGCTGCCGGGCTGGGCGCGCGGCCCGCGGTCGCTTCACGTCGGCCCCCGCCCGCCCGCCCCGCCCCGGCGCGCATTTCCATTTTAAACCGCCGCCCGCCCGCCCCTCGGTCGCGGCCGGCGCAGCTGCCCGCGCGGCCCATTTCGGGGAGTGGCGGAGGCTGCGGAAACGCCGAACTGTGCAGAAAAGGCCTGAAGATGCGAGCGGGCCCCGCGCCGTAGACAATGAAGCCGCAGGGCGCCGCCGCCCGCCCCGGGCTCCGCGCGCCGCGGCCGCACCTGCCGGCGAGACCGTCCCCGCGCTTGACCGCCCGCCCGCCGCTCCGCCCACCGGCCCCGCCGGCCCATGGCTCGGCGCCCTGCGCCCGGACCCCCGCACTCGGGCCGCGCGGCGCACGGGCCGGCGGGCGCCAGGGGTGCCGACCCCGCAGCCTGAGCGCAGCCCTCGCGGCGAGCAGGGGGTGTGGGCCCACTCGGGCGCGCCCGTTCCCCCTGCCTCACCCCGCGACCGCCCGGCCGCGCGTCCCGGCCCGCGGCGCGCTGGATGCGGCGGGGCCCCCGCGGGCGGCGCGGCGGCCACGGCCCCGGGCGACATGTACCTGCTGGACGGCAGCGGCGAGCCGGCGTCTCCGCCCGCGGACGCGATGCCGCGCGGGACGCCCCCCCGGAAGACCGTCTACCGCATCTCCGTGACCATGGTCAGGAAGGACCAGCTGGCCGCGCCGGGCCCCGACCCGCGCCCGGCCCGCAGGCCCCGGCCCGCGCGCTCCCCCGACGCGCCCGGGAGACTGGTGGAGGAGGCGGAGGAGGAGGCAGCCGCGGGCGCTGAAGACCCCGAGGGCTGCCGGCCGCGCGCCTGGGACTTCCGCACCTTCCGCACCCGCAGCACTGGGCAGCTGGAGCTCGGGCGGCTCCGGCCTTGCACACGCGGCCTCGAGCCCGCGGACCTGGCCGGCAGCACCCCGGCGGCGGAGGAGGGGCCCGGCTCCCCCGCACCGGTCAGCCCCGACGTGGAGGGACTCCGAGCCGCGCCCCTGCGGCGGAGCCTCAGCTTCAGGCACTGGAGCGGGCCCGAGGCGCCGCCGAGTCGGGCCCTCGGCCGCGGGAGGCGCCACAGCAGCTCCGGGAGCCTGGCTTGGGCGCCGGGCGGCGAGGCCGCGGCCGACCCCGGGGCCGCCCTGGAGCCCGCGGGGGCCCCCGCGCAGCCGGCCTCTGAGAAACGCAACACCCTGGACGTGGGCGAGGTGCTCAGCAAGAACGACGCGCTCTCGGACTTGGAGCGCTGGGAGCGCAGCAAGAGCAAGAACCGCACGCTGGACAACAGCGACCTGCAGCGGCTGGAGCGCGCGCGGGCGGCGGCTGCGGGCCCCGGCGGCGCCTCGGAGCACCGGCTGCTGCGCTTCTTCAGCGGCATCTTCGCGCGCAGGGATGGCGCGCCCGGCGGGCCCTCTCCCCGGAGCGGCGCCTCGCGGTCCCGCGGCTACTTCAGCCTGCGCAGGGCCCCAGCCGACGCGCACTCTTCCAGCGCCGAGAGCATCGACGGGTCCCCGCGCAGAGGTGGGCAGCGCGGCCGGGGAGGGGAGGGCAGTGGTGGGCACCGGCCTGGTTCCGCAGCGGCCTGCTTGGCAGAGTGCGCTGGGACTTGGGAGCAGCTGAGGGACCTGCGGTCTGTAGCCGGCAGGTGGCCACGCTGGATGGGAACTTACATCCTGCGGGCTTTTCCCCAGAGTAACGCTGCTGCAGTCGGGGAGGTTTTGGCCTGCCGTGCCTCCAGCTGTGTCTGGTGGTGCCTCGCAGGGTCTGATTCCTAGGCCACCGTGAGCCTGTTTGGGGAGAGATCACCTTGCCAAGCGGCGCGTTTCCAGGGCAGGCGCAGGCCCAGCCTTCTTTAAGCAGGGCCTTGAGCTCGCGGCTGCGCCCTGTGCTCGCTGCCTGGCTGGGCTACCTGTGGGCTGCCTGGGACTTGGCCCTGAAGCTGCCGCACAGGTGGTGCGGCCTGGCCTCCGACAGCTGCATTCATCTTGGTTAATTTTTCCCTCCAGCTTCAAGCCTAGTCTCTCGGTAGGTGCTACCATCTGCGAGTGTCGTGGTGTGGCCCCGCCGATCGGGCAGTGCTTATCTGTTGCCCTACGGTACCCCGTGGTCGGGGATACAGGCCTCTCCCCACAGCCTCTGGTGGTCTAGCGGGAGAGCAAGTCTGGGACAGGATTCTGCTTGCTAGTAGTGTATTCTACCGTATGGGCAGGCTAATCACAGCCCCGCAGCCTGTTCTGAAACTTCACTTCCCTTTTGCCGTAGGCCCTCCAACAGGGACTTGTCGGGTTTTGAAGGCAGATGTGACAATATTCTCTTGGAAGAATTAGGTAAGCTCCATAGTGTTTGGGAGTCAGAATCCTCCAGAAATTGCAAAACACAGATCCTCTTCTCTCCATATACGGGGTCCCTCACCGTAAAGGGAAGAGGTAGGGGTGAGTGGAGGGGCTGGGCTGTTAATACCCGACTCCTGTTGGGGGTGGAGGGAATAAAGATACTGCGGCCCCCCCCGTGCATTTCACCCCCGAGAAATCATTCCTATCCCTCGTGCTGATTACCAAGCCCTGCTGCTGGCAGAGATGAAAGGAGTTGAGACCCTGCAGTGTGGGCTTTTTAATTAGAGGTTTTCAACTGGTAACTCCCCCCCCTCCTCCCCGGAGCGAGGAGGAGTCCTCCCTGGTGGGCCTCACCAGGTAGCTGACCGCCTAGGGGCTGCGTTAAAACCACCAGTGCAAAGAAATCACTGACCTCGCCGAAGTATTTTTAAGGTAAACTGAAGATAAACCTTGTTGTGTTCTAATAAGCTTCTAGTGATCTTCGGGATGTGGTAGAGAATATTCGAAATTAAGTACTTGAGCATGCCGTAGAGTTTTATTCTGTTATTATTGTTATTATTTTTTTAATAGGTGAGGCAGTCATGTAAGGTTACTTGTTGCAGGCTTGTGCTAGTTGAACTTGCCGCACGCATCTTGCAGTGTAGCCTGCCTGGGGATGTTTTGGACGGGGCTGTGTTGGATTCCGGCCGTTCTCCCATCCCTCCCCGCACGCTCTGAAGATACCAAGAAATGATGGGAGTCGTTTCGTTAGGGTCGGTTCGTGTAAAGTTGTTACTGCCGTTCTCTGCGTTCGGTGGAAGTTCAAATCCACAGGACCGGGTTCTCCCTCCCATAGCACGACTGCATCTTTGTTCTGGGTTTGGCGAAAATAGTAATTAGCTCCCCGGATCCAGACAAGCACCCATGGAGAGGAGGGGAAGGGAGGCACGCACTGGGTTAGCCTATCATTGTGGTACCTGGTGATACAAGTTGCAAGTTTCGGGGTTTGGGTATTTGGGCGCCGGTCAGATGCACTGATAATAGATTTGGAAAGTAGAGGCGTAAAGTGTGTTGGAATTTTTCCCTCTGAGGGAGTGTAAGGTTAAAATAGTAATATTGATAGTAACACTCAGTGCGTTTGTTTCTCGTGGCCAGGCCTTCTCAGGGCGGAATTACTTTGGTCTGAGACGGAACACCAGCCGGCATAGTGGGTTGTGTAGGAAACCGGACGTCTGTGGCACACACGGTTCGAATTCCAGCATCTCAGTTTGTCCTCAAGTTCTAGCAATCACAAAAAAGGCCACATCCCTCACCTGCCTTTGGCTTAAAAGGCCTGAAGTGCCCCTCTTCTTGGAGTCATTGTCAGGTCAGACTCTATCACAGGTTAAGACGCAGGCCCCACCGCTTTCGAGCCTTTTCATTTGGTTATACTTTCCCACTTTTTACAGATTTAGTTCCTGTGATATACAGTGTTCAGAATTAGGTGCTATTTAAGTGAAGTTCTGAATTCAAGGTAAAATACCGTAAGACACAGCGTTCAGACGCAGCGGAAGCCAGGTTCGGTTCCCCTGTAAGTGTCTGTAGGGCAGAGGTCCATAAGATCTCGCCTAAGCCTTGGGGCAGGTAGGGTTGCAAGACCTAGAAAATTTTGCCATTAGGAAGGTAAGATGCCGTGTGTTCCAGAACGCAGCATGAACGTTGGGCAGCATCCTGCAGCCAGACTCGGATGTGCAGCCAAGCCCGAGATCCTCCCACTTGGAATGAGAAATGTGTTTTGCCATTAAGAGTTCAAGACACATTTATGAAGAAAGCTTCGGTCTCCATCCCTTTTCTGATTTCAGCACTACGGCTAAACTCTGGCGGAACTGAAATGCAGTGTACATCACGAACAGCATCGCTAGCTTTCTTTAAGTGGCAGCCACAGCGTATTAAACTTTGAAGTTCTCAAGGTGGCTCAGTGGGTTGAGCGTCTGACTCTTGATCTCGGCTCCGGTCATGGTCTCATGGTTCGTGGGACGGAGCCCCGCATCGGGCTCTGCCCTGATAGTGCAGAGCCTGCTTGGGATTCTCTCTCTCACTCTCTCACCGCCCCTCTCCTCTCCCCCCCCCCCCAAAATAAATAAACATTAAAAAAAAATCTTTCAAGTCTAAGGGAAATTAGAGGACATTTGTCACCAGGATAGG
Source organism: Paguma larvata (assembly GCA_030068075.1). Classification (NCBI taxonomy): domain Eukaryota; kingdom Metazoa; phylum Chordata; class Mammalia; order Carnivora; family Viverridae; genus Paguma; species Paguma larvata. The sequence goes on along the minus strand of CM057825.1, from coordinate 4,801,782 downwards.
TTTCCCTTTTGTTAGACTCTTTCAGCCATTGTGAATTGGCCACGGAAGAGAACTTTAAAAGACAAAGTAACTGTTACATTAAATAGTTTACATAGTTTATGTGGCTTTTTGGGATTAAATGCCTTATCTTAGACAAGATACTTATCCTGGTGGTATAGGGAAGGAGGATGCTTAGTCTTATTTTAAAACACAGGGTCACACATCACATGCATATGGTTTTTCTGTATTTTTTAAAATTTTATATCACAGAGTGAAAGGGCAGGGGAGAGAGAGAGAGAGAGAGAGAGAGAGAGAGAGAGAGAGAGAGAGAATCTTAAGCAGGCTCTGTGCTGAGCACAACCTGGGATCGTGACTTGAGCTGAAATCAAGAGTTGGACGCTCAACCGACTGAGCCCCTCCTGTACTCTTAAGGCTTCCGGATGAAAGGATTGAAGCACCCTGCCTTCGTAGGGCGAGTCTCGTACTCGTTCATCCCCGGGGGGCTCACCTATTTAGGCTTTTCCTCTTCCTTGCGACGCCTCCGCCTCCCAGAGACCCATGGCAGGCTTCTCTCTCAGGTTCATGTCATTCAGAGCCCTCTAATGTTTCAGAGACGCTCTGTGTCAGATCAAGGGCGGCTTCCCATTACCTGATACACATGTACGGGGGCAGCGTCTGTGGACACAACTACAATTTAATGCAAAAAAAAGAGATCAAATAATAAATGATTAATTACCCCGTTGGGCGCCCGCTCCCGGCCCACGCTCTCTGCCCGCCTCCTGCCGGCCGGGGCTGCAGGTGTCTTCGGGGTGTTCTGATGCCGTCGGGCAGGATTGATTGCCGCAGTAAAGTGATTCATTGATATAGCCCTGACCGAGGTTAGCTTTTTAAATTAGTAATTTACAACTGATACTTGACAGCACGTTTTTACGAGTGGCTTTGTTCTTTAATTTCTGGCTCTCCTGATTTGTATCTTGCAGCTTGTGCAGCTTGGTGGACTGTTCTGTAGTTAAAATAAAAATAAAATGAAATGCAAAACCTTCATTGGAGAGAGGAAGCATCAATGAAATGAAATAAAATTACCGAAAAAACTTGGTACATTTTATTTCTTAACTGGAAAGGGCATACGTGGTTTTAAAGAAACAGCATAATTCAGTTCCTCATGTGAAGCATTTTCCAACTAATTGTGCGCTCCGCGTTTGGGAGGTCACATGTTTTTTATAAATGACACTAGATAGTAATTTAGGAAAATCTTCATTGTTGCCGTAAGGTTGGATTGCTTTCCTGGAGAACAGAGCAGTCCCTGAAGGTCAGCCAGGGACGCTCTGAGCAGGCGCGGGAGGCTCGCGCGGTCTTGCTGCATTAATTTTCTCCACTCGGAGCCCGCTGTGTCCACACAGTCACCTGTTAGCACTGGCGCAGGGTATCCTGCCAGCTAAGGCATTGAGTCCATCTGCCAAGGAGGTCTTCCGGTTTAACACCCGCCCCTCGCAGCAATCAGCTGATCAAAAATGAACAAACACCTCTTCTTTGGAAATAGAATACTCCGCTATAAGGCACTGGTAGACTTAACCCTTTTTTTAGCCGTTTGTTTTTATGCTGCATTTAACAAAGACGTGTCGAGTGTCCGCGGCGTGTTCTGAGCGGGAGCAGGGAGCCGGAAGTAACTAGGGCAGAGCTCCTGTCTTCAGAGGCCCGGCAGCCTGTTGGGGGATGGAGAGGTTCGGATGAAACGCGGCTTCATAGGATACTTAGGGGAAGGCCTGGCTGCGTTTCTCGGCACCGCTTTCCTCCGCTAGAGCCGAATCCCAGTGTGCAACGATAACCTCGCCCGCACACCTGCCAGCTCTGACCCGAGTCCCTCCTGGGCATGAGCGAAGCCTGTGTTCTTCCTGTCTGTACTCCAGAGTTTAGGGTCCTGCGGTCGGCATTTGGACTTGTACTACATGTTTGTGGCAGGAATAATGAAAGGGCTGGCGGAAACAAAAAAGGGGCCAAGGTCGCCCCTGGGAGGGGGGGAGAAGGGGTTAGTGAGGACCTCCCCGAGGGATAAAACGGTTTGGGTCTTGCGGGATCACTAGGAGTTTAACAACGGGAGAAGAGGAGATTCTCCACCAGCAAGCTGGCTGGGACTTCTGTAGTTGACATCTACGAAATCATTCCCGTTCGCCCACATCAGGATAAGAAAGGATGTTATGGTTTCCACAGTGAGCCGCTTTGTTTTGTTTTTTTAGCATAAAGGTGTTTGTTTTTCATAGGAAATCTCTTTCAGGCTGTTTTTTTTTTTTTCTTCTCTCTGCAATGATTTGAAACAATCGTTCTTTTTAAAATGATGTCACAGCGAGTAAGCTAATGAAGGGAAGTAAAGCTTTTGTTTATTAAGGACAGTGATTGCGATGGAGCGTGTACGCTACGGTTGTATCCCCAGGTGACGAACAGAACTGGTATTAAGGTCAGCAGATTAGCAAAAAGAAGGGAGATTATTGTCTTTGCATCATTTTGAGGGAAGAACCATCTGCCCGCCTTGGTTTTGCCATAGGTTTTGTTCAGCCCACGTTAGAGTCTCCGGGGTGCCGATGCGTACTTGTTTGTAGGCGACGGGCTTCGGAATTCTGTTTCTCGTCATGTTTTTCAGTCGACACAGGCGTTCCCGTTCGTTCTCTCCTCTCTCGTTAATTAAGAATTAATGCAGACGCCTCTGTAGTTCAAAATATGTTAGCCCGCGTCTGGCTGGTTTTCTCCTAATCTCTTGTTACCTTTTTTTCCTACATAGTCTCTTGTTATTTCCGCTTCCAGGTTTGGTGTTCAATTCTGACATCACAGTGGGTCTGAAGACTCAGAGCTTCGGGAGAAATCCGCTCTCCTCCTGCGCCCAGTGCCGGGCAGCCAGGGGGAGGCTCCTCTGGCCCCTGCTTATCTAGCGAATGCAGCTAATTCTAAGAGGTGCATTTTCACTTGACAGGAGGGAGAGGGAAAAGGAGGCTCAGTCTCCTTGGAGTCCTCTGTTGGGGACCGTACCAAGCGCGGAATCTATTTATGGTGCGATATCGGGTCCGGGGCTTGGCAGGACGTGGTGAGCACGCAGACCGCCCCTTCTATTCAGCGGCTTGTCCGTGGGTGCCAGGGGGATGCACACTCGTTCGAGTGGATGTCAGAGGGAGTCTTGTGTTCCTCTGTGCCTGTCATCGCGCGGGCTCCTTTCGCCGGTCCTGCTGACGGACCCCGGAGAGTCGAGTCTGTGAACAATGCCTCCAGCCTTTCTGGTGAGCTCCTGTCCTCTCCAGTTCGTAGCCCAGAGCAGCGTCCTTCAGACGCCACTTCTCCAGCTGAGGGGGGTGGGGAGTGGTGGCCGTTTATCCAGTTTGTGCTTTTCTGTTCACGTAGCAAGGGCTTCAGAACAACCAGACACCAGTTGGTCCGTGAAGTACGTGGAACAGGATTCTGGACTTAGGGATGCGTACCTTTAATAGCTTTCCTGCGACTTACATCCTGTGACCTTAGCAACGGGCAGGTGTGGGGGACCTGAGCAGGGCCGGTTCTGTCTCCTTTGGTGCCACAAAGGCAGCTCATCAATAGCTCCTAGATACTTAGAGCTGTTTCTCCTCCTCCTCCTTCTTTTTCTTTAAAAAGGAAAAATTTTTTTAAATATTTTTGAGAGAGCGTGAGCGAGCATGAGCAGTGGAGGGGCAGAGAGAGAGGAAGACACAGAATCCAAAGCAGGCTCCAGGCTCCGAGCTGTCAGCACAGAGCCCGACACGGGGCTAGAACCCATGAACTGTTAGATCATGACCTTGAGCCAAGACCAAGAGTCATAACGCTCACCCAACTCAGCACCCAGGCTCCCCTGGAGCTTATTCTTCTGATTATTTTCATTCTCAAACTGGAATCCCAACCTTCTGAGAGCCCGAGCTCTCTCGCATTCAAGAGTGCCTAATCTGCTTTCCTGATCTGGTTCAGGGAAGATTCTGGAAGCCAAGTTCATTGAAGACGCTAGAGATTTTTACTTTGAAGGAGAAGCCCGGGAGTGTGGAGACTTGTCTCCCAGCATTTGAGAAACGGACATAAGAAGGGCCCAGCGGAAAGGGGTTCCCCTCACAGTGAGGCAGTCACATGTCACAAGCCCTCACGGTTTGGAACAGACTGCCTTCTGGTGTGGAGACTTCCCCATCTCCGGAGGCTTCCATGCCTGGGCCAGTCAGGGAATGTTGGAAGGGGTGCTGTTTGTTGTCTGGGGGCTTGGAATCGATGGTCTTAGCTCATCCCAGCTGTAAGGTTCAGCCCCCAGGATGGAGGATTTTGGTGGTTTTGTACCTGGTGTTCTCTTAGGAAGTGGCTCTCTCCCACACTTAAAGGGACGTTTGTCTGTATGTCTTTGTCCTCTTGCCCGCCCCCACCTCGCTCCCCCTGTGGCTCCCGCTTTGTTCTGCTGGCTAATCCGAGGAGACACAGTAAGCGTTCTGCCTGCCCCCCACTCCACTGTCTCCCCAGCAGCTCCCCGCCCCCCGCCCCGGCCTCAGCTGTCTCTTCCTGGGTTCCTGTTTGGCCCTTGATCCCCTGGAGAGACAGACACCGTTTGTCCCATGGACGCCAGGGTGCTGGGGGCCGTCTGAGCACGACATCGTTTTCCTTCTAGCTCGCTCTCCCAGGGTGCCTTGGCTCAGGCACGGGAGTGACACCACGGCGGCGGTGGGGGAAGGGACATTCTCCGTCCTGGGAGACGAGATGGTGCCACGTGCAGGAAGCAGGTGAGGTGGGGCGGATTTAGTCTCAGCTGCGGCTCTGAGGCCAGCAGGATGTCTCGACGCGTCCTGTAGGTGCCCTGCGCCCCATCGGCCTGTCCACTTAAGAAAGGGGTTCGCACCTCCCCCCACCCGGCTGCCGCTCTCAAAGGCCGGGGTGAGAGAGCGGGCGCCGCCCCACGTGGCTCAGCGTCGTCGACTTTCATCTGCAGGGTTGTGGCCTCCGAGAGGTTTTGCAGACGACTCAGAGACAGAAAACCGCAGACGTGAGGCCGTGCCTGCATTCATATGCGTGACGAGAACGTACGTGCGTACGTGCGTAAATGGACCCCGTGTTCTGTCCTTAGTGTGTCACCCTGTGTTTTCCCACGATGCCCAGCGTGACTGCAGCTTTTTAAGTGATTGACGCCGTACCTGAAAATGATCAGCCGGGAGAAAACAGTCCTCTTCCTTCTTTGGTTAATCGCCCCCCCCCCCCTTCTTCCCGTCACTAGAAGATTGTTACTTTGCAGCGTATGGGTCCGTGTCATTCCGATCCGCGTGTTCGTTTCAGAAGGCTGATCCTCACGGCGCCTTTCCGTATCCGGGTTCGCTGCCTCCCGGAGGTCCGGCGGCCAGAGCGCGCTGCCTGGCGGGCGGAGGGCCCCGTCGTCTTCCCGAAGGGGGAGCAGGCCCCTTCCCATGATGGTGAGCGGTGACCAATCGTCCTCTCGCCGGGGACCACAGGTTCCAAGTAGTAGCAACAGGCGCTGGTATTTGTCCGGTTCGTTCAGCGGAGTGTTTTGTAATAACGGTCGCTCGGAGCGCTCCAGGTTCTCGCGGAGCGTTTCGGTTTGCCAGCCTGATGGTGCCGAGGTGGGCTCCCTGGAGCCGTGATCTCTAGAGCTGACGTCCTGACTCTTTGTGCAGGGGGGCCTCCTGGGCTGAGCTGTGGGGCGCGGGGCCGGAACACCCGTTGTGAGCGGGAAGCATCCTAAGTGGCAAATGCAGGCGGCACACGGGACTCCCTGGGCACCCTGGCTGGCTGGCCTGCCGAAACGAGCCCGCAGCACTCCCGTTAGCCTGCGCTCGGGCAGAGCCCCCCCGACACGAAGCCCATTTTATGGGAAGGTGCCAGCCATGTCCTGTAACGTTTCAAATACTGTACCAGGAGCGACAGAACGGCCGTGCGGACACAGAGCCGTTGTCAGCGTGTTGGCTGCTGACCGACCCCGGGGATCGCCGGCTGAGGGCGGGGGGTGGGGGTAGCCCGTGCCGGCCCGCGTCATGAGATCGGCTTGGACCACACGCTGCCAGCAAGCACGGTTTCTACGAAATGCCGATTTCTGGCCCTCTGTGGGCTGGAAAGGGGGGGGGGCCCAGGTGGCCTTTTCAGGTCCTGAGAGAGGCACTGAGGGCAGAAGTCTGGCCTCCCCTGGGCCTTGTCTCCGTGAGGCAGCAGGTGCCACACCTCGTGACCGGTACCGGTGTGTGCCATGTGCCTTCTCATGGTGCTCTGGCACCTGGGCTCGGCGCCCAGGCTGCACCTGATCGGCAGTAGGAACTGTTGGGGCGTCACCTTCGGGCCTCGTAGGAAGAGTGGCCGCGGGTCCCAGAGGCTCTGCTCCGTCACTCAGGTGGCCCCCGCGGGCGCACTGCCCCGTCTGTATGCAGGGCTGTCTCAGGGTCGTGGCGCTGGGTCAGGTGGCCAGCGCCCACGGCTGTAGGACTCTGTGGCCACAGGCTGCTCCTCCTCCTTTCAGCTGGTCGGTCTGCCGCCTCTTTCCCGAGAGTTCCTGCTTGCTTTACACTCCCCACGGCTCTTCCACGGGTCTCCCCGCGGGCGGAGTGCACGCTGGCAGAGCGGAGTTTTGAATCCAGCATTTTGGCCTGAGCGCGTCTCCACCCGCTGAAGTTAACCGCCTCATCCGCTCCCTTCCCCCGAGACAGACACACGGACACGTGGGAAGGTGTTTGTCTCTACACAGACCTGTTCGTGTTTGAAGACTTCGCCTGCCCTGTGCCCCAACTCTGATTTCAGGTTTATGACCCAACAGCGAACGTCAGATGCGATAGAACCTAAAAGCGTAACGGGGTGACCGTAAACTCGGGTCTGCCGCCTGCCTGGACCAGCGCTCACTGCCGGGTTATCGTGACAGTGGAGGACCGGTGCGGAAGGACGGTGCCGTGGGTTTCCCGTCCTCTGCACGTGTAGACGGAAGGCGAGACCTCCAGTGGGTCGACCTGGCTTGCGTGTGTTGCCCTGCGGCGGTGATGCTCCGCTGTACCCCAGCTACTCGCGCTCACGGAGGAGGACGGAGAAGTGTGCCGTGACGTCCTTCGGGCTGCTCCTAGAGCCCAGGCGCTCGCCGGCCCAGGAGGGCAGCTAGAGCCGGATGTCTGGGTTTGCCATTTTCTAGAACGAGTGTCCTCGAGCAAATTATTGAACCTCTCTGTGCCTCAGTTTCCTCATCTGGAAATTGGGTGTTGATAATGACACTTGTCCTCCTGGGCTCGTAGTAGGGGGATCAGGGACGTGTGAATGTGTGGCTTAGGGCCCTGGAGGGGGTGCGTGTTCTGTCCCCATTACCTGCTGTGGCCTCCTCAGTGGTGACCCCCCTCCCTGCCTCCAACAACAGGGAACATTCTGGAAGGAACTTCTGCCACCCTGGCCAGCTCAAAATGAGGTTCAGTGCGTATGAGCTCTTTTGTCCATGAAAGATAAAAAATAATTTTTTCCCCTGGAGAAGGAATGAGTAGAAATAATCCTGGGGCACCTGGGAGGCTCAGTCGGTTACGTGTCTGACTTCGGCTCAGGTCATGATCTTGCAGTTCATGAGTTTGAGCCCCGCATCAGGCTCTCTGCTGTCAGCGCAGAGCCTGACTCAGATTCACTGTCTCCCTTCTCTCTGCCCCACCCCCCGCCTCTGACTTGTGCTCTCTTTCTCAAGAATAAATAAACATTAAAAAAAAAAAAATCCCTCAGAAAGAAGTAACAATCCTATCCATTGATTTTTGTTTTTGAAATATACTTGGCTTTATTTTTATACATATTTTAAAAATTTATTACAATTTACTGTTTTCTTTAATATTTACAAGTTATATAAATACAAAAAGTAATAAATTATAGAATAACTTAGTTTCGTTTAATTGTAGTCAGTAATGTTTTAATTTTATGACTACCTCAATAGACAAAGTGGCCCTGAGCTGAAGAGTTAACACCAGGGTCTCGAGGCCACTGTGCTGCCCCTTTGCGAAGAGCTCTTAAGTATTTACGGGACTCACGGGTGGCGTGGATACAACCACTTCGAATTCTCGTTCCCAGGGAGGCATTTTGAACCACCGTGTTCCTGATACCCCCCACCCCCACGCGAACCCGGCGAATCCCGAAGGCCTCGTGACTTCTGAGTTCTTTCGCCTGACCTTCAGTCGATGTCAGGGTGAAGGTCGGGGGGTGCCCCCGACAGCGTCCCTCGGCCTCTGTGTCCAGAGACGGGAGCGTGATTCTCAGCAGAAGATTCTGGCCGTTTGCTCCCAGCAAACCCGCATTCCCAAGGTGGTCGGGTTTCCACGCTGCAGGAGATCGGTGTGGCCGTTCCTTTTCCGTAGAGTCTTACGGGAGGTGTTGATCCTCGGCGGGAGATTACGCTCCCAGGCTCCATCAGACCCCCATTCGGGTTCAGCGTTCCCGGGCGGCACGCGCCCACCCGCCCGCACGTTTTATTCTCCGGAATTCCATCCCCGTGCCGGCCTGTGAAACCCGACCCTCGTTTGTAGAACACGCGGCTTCTCGGGGACAGCGCGATGTGACTTGCGTAGAGAATGCCGCGCAAATCCCACAAAGGTCCTCCACCCTCGACGCAGAGGCTCTGTAGACGGTCGAGGTGCCCAGGTTGTGGGTGCCACTTCCCGCACGTGCCTGTCGGACTATGGGGTCCCGGGTGTGTTTGCGAAGCACATCCCTGTCCCGGGAGTCCCGTCAGCTCAGTTACCTTTCCGGTTGCCAGCCCTCCGTCTGCCTCAGACAGGCTTCTGGAACTTTCCGCCTCCCCCAGGTCTTCCCCCAGCCTGCCTCCGCCAGGTTGCTTTCGGGAACATCTCCCACCTCGTCACTCCCCAGGCCCGCCTGCTCTGGCTTGAGCACTTCCCGGGTCGGGTCGGGTCAGGGTGGAGGTGGGGACTGGACTTTGCCCCTTCCGTTGAAGTTTCTGTCATGACCGCGCATGTGCTGGCTGACGGCCACAGGGAGTTGCCACTGGAAGGAAAACCATCCTCTGTTTCCGTGGATGCAGCCCCCGGGTCCCCCGGCAGGAAGTCGCCGTGTTTGGTGGTGCAGGGAATGACCTTTGGATTGCCTAGTGACGGCTCAGGGGAGCAGAGCCTGTGGGCTGAAGGGCCAGGCCTGGATCCTAGGCTCCGCCCTGCATGCGGTCCTCATGCCGCCAAACGGCCGCTGGAGGAGCAGATCCGCTTGCTGTTTCTAGACTGTTTCTGCTGCTCTGTTGGCGGTAAGGCAAGGACAGCACAGGGAGAGCCGCGCCCCCTCTGAGTCCTGCGGGCTGGGTGTGAGTCCTCGATCCCAGCAACCACCTCACGCAGCGAGTTATTATCCCATAGGTCAGTAGGGTTAGCGGGTTATCTGTGGAGACATGGACAGGTAAGCCCAAGGGCCGGTCACACCTAGGCAACCCCGGGCACTGGGGTTAACATGACACGTGGGAAGAGGGAGCGACTGCGTCCCTCCTGCCCCATCGGGTGGCACCTCGTGAACTTGCCGCCCTTCTCAGGCTGTCAGATCTCTGGTGCAGAATTGGCGCCTTTCAAGGGAATCAAGAGCAAAAAAGAACTACTAGGACCTCATCAAGATAAAAAGCTTCTGCACTGCAAAGGAAACAGTCAACCAAACTGAAAGGCAGCCGATGGAATGGGAAAAGATATTTGCAAATGACGTATTGGATAAAGGGCTAGTACCCAAAATCTATAATGAATTCACCGAACTCCACACCCGAAAAACAAATAATCCAGTGAAGAAATGGGCAGAAGATATGAATAGTCACACTTCCAAAGAAGACATCCGGATGGCCAACAGACACATGAAAAGATGCTCAACGTCACTCGTCATCAGGGAATACAAATCAAAAGCACACTGAGATACCACCTCTCGTCGGTCAGAGTGGCTGAAATGAACAACTCAAGAGACTATAGATGCTGGCGGGGATGTGGAGAAGCAGGCGCCCTCCTACACTGTTGGTGGGAATGCAGACTGGTGCAGCTGCTCTGGAAAACAGTGTGGAGGTTCCTCAAAAACTTGAAAATAGAACTACCCTGTGACCCAGCTATAGCGCTGCTAGGAATCTACCCCAGAGACGCAGGAATGCTGATGCATAGGAGCACGTGCACGCCGATGTTCATAGCAGCACTTTCGACAATAGCCAAATCATGGAAGGAGACTAAGTGTCCATCAACTGACGAGTGGATAAAGAAGATGCGGTGTATATATACAATGGACTACTACGCGGCAATGAGAAAGAATGAAATCTGGCCATTTGTAGCAACGTGGATGGAACTGGAGAGTATTACACTAAGTGAGATAAGTCAGAGAAGGACAGATGCCGTATGTTTTTACTCCTCTGTGGACTTTGAGAAACTTAACAGAAGACCATGGGGGAGTCAGTGGGGGGGAAAACGTTACAGAGAGGGAGGGAGGTAAACCCTAAGAGACTCTTGAATACAGAAAACAAACTGAGGATGGATGGGGGGGAGTGCAGGGAGAGGGGGAAGTGGGAGATGGGCATTGAGGAGGGCACTTGTTGGATGAGCACTGGGTGTTGTATGGAAACCAATTTGAAAATAAATTATATTAAAACGGAAAAGAATTAGCACCTTTGTTAATATGCAGAAATGAGCAGACCATAGGATGTCTCCATGTAGCCCCAGAAGCTAACGTTTTTGGACTTCAGAGAGAGAGAGAGAGGCTTGTGCAGGAGAGTGGTGGAGTGTTCTCGAGCCACAGGGAAGCTACAGTGTGGTGCCGGTGGTCTTGTCCTGTGAAGGTTCTGAAGGGCTCCGGTCTGTTTCTCACCTGCCCTTCCTGCCCCCTCGCCCATCTCCACTGATGGTCGTTTCAGACAAATATTTTCTTTGCTTTAAAAAAATTTTTTTTAAAGCTTATTTATTTTTGAGAGACAGAGCGTGAGTTGGGGAGGGGCAGCAAGAGAGGGAGACAGAATCTGAAGCAGCTGTAGGCTCTGAGCTGACAGCACAGAGCCCGATGCAGGGCTTGAACCCATGAACCATGAGATCATGACCTGAGCCAAGGTTGGACACTTAACTGACTGAGCCACCCGGGCGCCCCTAAGACAGGCATTTTCGGATGGCCCCCATACTGGCAGGCTGCAACGGGGTCTCCCCCACCCACCTCCTTCATCTCAGACCCGGGAAGAGATTGATGACATTTCCTCTGCTTTTCAGAGCAGTCTTGGAGCTCGTAAAGGGTGTCGGTAGAATCTTCCGCAGGCCTGTGGGCGCCTGTGGAGACTTGGCTGGCAGGGCTGGGGCTGCTGTCTGAGCAGCTGGGCAGTGAGCTCGCATTTTATGCTCCCTGCCTGGGAGCTGAGCTGTCAGGCTGGATACTTTGCTCTCTGGATTGTCCGGGGCACTTAAGGACACTGAGTGGTATTTACAATGTTTTGGTTAAAGCAATTCTTTTAAAGTATTTATTAATATCTTAGTCTTTTTTTTTTTTTAATGTTTATTTATTTTTGAGACACAGGGAGGGGCAGAGAGAGAGGAAGTCATAGAATCTGAAGCAGGCTCCAGGCTCCAAGCTGTCATCACAGCGCCCTATGTGAGGTTTGAACCCACAAACCGTGAGATCATGACCTGAGCTGAGCTGAAGTCAGACGCTTAACCGACTGAGCCACTCAGATGCCCCTTAAGTGTTTATTTATTTGGAGAGTGAGAGAGGCACAAAGAGAGAAGGAGAGAATCCAAGTAGGCTCCGTGCTGTCAGCACAGAGCCTGATGTGGGACTCGACTTAACGATCTTCGAGATCCTGACCTGAGCTGAAATCAAGAGTTGGATGCTTAACCGACTGAGCCACCCAGACGTGCCCCCCGCCCCCACTTTTACAGGTTTTTATTGAAGCATGGTTGACGTACAGTGTTGTATTTTCAGGCCTACAGCATAATGATTGGACAAGTCTGTACAGTACTCAAGCGCTCACCACGGTGCTATCCCGGGTTCCCATGTCACCCGACACTACAGTACGACTGACCACTCCCTCTGCTGTACTTGTCATCTCTGCGACTTCCTTACTCTGTAACCGGAAACTTGTAACTCTTGATCCGCTTCGCATATTTCGTCCGTTCCACCACCTCCCCTCTGGCAATCACCCGTTTTCTGTTTTCATGAGTCTGGCTTTGTTGTGTACATTGCACATAGAGGTGAAATGCAGTATATGTCTTCCGCAGACCCATTTAACATGGTGCTTTCTAGGTCCATCCATATTGTGGCAGATGGCAGGGTCTCATTCTTTTTTTACGGTCGAGTAGCATTCCATTGTGTATATACATCTGTATCCATTCACATATCTGTGGATTCAGGCCCCATCCGTATCTCGGCTGTTGTAAATAATGCTGCGGTAAACATAGGGGTGCATGTAGCTTTTTGAATTAGTGTTTTTGTTTTCTTTGGGGAAATAGTAGTGGAATTCCTGGATTATATGACATATCTATTCTTTTTTTTTTCTTTTTCATTTTTTAAGAGATTGCAAGTAGGGGAGGGGGCAAAGAAGAGAGAGGAAGAATCTCAGGCTCCGTGCTCAGGGTGGAGTCTGATACGGAGCTCGGTCCCACAACCCTGGGATCATGACTGAGCTGAAACCAGGAGTCGGACGCTTACCCGACTGAGCTCCGACTGAGCCCCCCAGGCGCCCGATTGTAAGTTTCTTAAGAACCTCCGTATCGTTTCCGCAGTGGCTGACCCGGTTTCCGTTTCCGTTTCCGGTGGGTCAGGGTTGCTACTTCTCCGCATCCTTGCCGCCAGTTGTCGTCTCCTGTGTTTTTGGTTTTAGCCACTCTGACAGGTGCGAGGTGGGATCTCAGCGTGGTTTTGATTTGTATCTCCCTGATGCTGAGTGGCGTGGAGCATCCTTGCATGTGTCCGTTGGCCTCTGGATGCCTTCTTTGGAGGAATGTTGAGTCAGGGCCTCTGCTCATTTTTGATCCGATTATTTGCTTCTCTGATGTTAAGTTGTATAAGTTCTTCCTGTATTCTGGATACTAACCCATTATCGATACGTTGTTTGCAAATACCTTCTCCCATTCCGTACGTTGTCTTTTTATTTTGTTGATGGTTCCTTCACTGTGCAAAACAGCTTTTTATGTTGGCGTAGTCCCAGTTGTTGGTTTTTGCTTTTCTTTCCCTTGCCTCAGGACACATATCCATAAATACCTCGCTAAGGTCAATGACCAAGAGCTCGCTGCCTGTGTTTTGAGCTTCTTAGGCTTCAGGTCTCACAGGTCTGAAGTCCATTTCGAGCTGATTTTTGCGTGCGGTGTAAGAAAGTGGTCTGGCTTCGTTCTTTCGCACGTAGCTGTCCAGGTTTCCCAGCACCGTTTACTGAAGACCGTCCTTCTCCACTGGGCATTCCTGTCATCCGTGTCATATGCTAACTTCCATAGCAGCGCGGGTTCGTTTCTGTGCTCTCTGTCCTGCCCCATCGATCGGTGTGTCTGCTTTCGTGCCAGCTCCGGACTGTTGTGATTACTGCAGCTTTGTAGTCTGTCTGGAGCTTGAGGAGCGTGATACTTCCAGCTTTGTTCTTCGTTCCGAGGAGTGCTTTGGCTATTGGGCTTTTTGTGTGTGTGTGGTTCCATAGAAGTTTTAGGGTTATTTGTTCTCTTTCTGTGAAAAATACTGTTGGTATTTTGATAGGGTGGTATTAAAGCTGTAGACTGCTGTGGTAGCGTGGACACTTCAACAACTTGGATTCTTCCAGTCCGGGAGCATGGAGCGTCTTTCCAATTATTTGTTTTGTCTTCAGTTTCTTTCATCAATGTCTTACAGATTTCAGAGCACAGGTCTTTCATCTCCCTGGTAAGTTTATTTTTAGGTATTTTGTGTGGTGTACCCGTGTTTCCTAAAGTGCCGCTTTCTGCTTGTTTTCCTTGGACTAGGCTGGTGCGACGGCACGTACGTGGATGTAATGCTTGCGTGTGTTTGATGAGTCGAAGCGACTCTAAACGCACAGGTGACCGGAAGCCCCTCGGTCCTCACTGGCTTCCCGGCAGTACTGACACGTGTCCCTTCTCCCCATCCCTGATGGTCCCAAAGGCTTTTCTCTCGTCTCGTCCTTGGGCCCGAGGTGTCTTGCTGCCTGACCCACACCTGCAGCCAGTGTGCACTTGTAGTGGACCTCAGGACACGTTTCTGAAACAGATGACCTGGAAGTTAGAGCTAGAAGAGCCCTTGACCTCCCACCTCCCAACCTTGACCCCTCCCCTTCGGAAGGTCAAAGCAGCACTTGGCACAGGTGGACTCCGGAGGCAGCCGGGAGGTGCGGAGGGCCCTCCCCACACACCCCTGCCTCCCCCACCTCCCTCCCTGCAGGCTTGTGTTTTGTTCCAGAGGCAGAGCCCTAGTGGGAGCATTCGATACTATATTTTCGGGACATTTCGGTACTGGTTTAGTTTCAAATAAAGGTGATAACCAAGAAGCAAAGTGCGGTGTATTCTTAGCTCCTGGTCGGAGCCCTTCCCTTCTCTCCAGAGTCAGATCGGTTTTGAGAATAAAACCAACGGTTTTATTTTCAGAGTTCTAAATCCAGCCATGTAAACACTCTGAGTCTGAGCCTGAGGGTTTGGCGCGGAGTCACGGCTGCTATTTTAAATATGCCCGAGGCCTTCTTGGAAATCTCTCGCTGCTGGTTTTCCTCTGGTGAGGCGGTGAGCTTGGGCTCTCAGAGGGCTCGGATGGGAGAGCCGGGGCACTGGGGTGGGGCGTGTTTAGTAGAAGATTCTGTCCCTCCCCCCAGATCCCATTTCCAGGCCAGGCAGAGCTCAGGGACGTGTTCCCCTTCCTGAGGGGCCCGGGCTGTGGGGTCCTGCGCTGCTCTGTGGGCAGGGCCGGTGTCTGCTCAGCCAGGGAGGGGACAGGCGGGCCTTTTTAAAGGTCGTGCTGGCCGGCGATTGCTCTCCTAGGCAGGAGTTTCCGCACACTTCCATTACAGTAAACGTAAATTGAATACATCTTGAAAATCCACTTATAGCCTCAAGTTAAAGATAATCATTTGAGGGGCGCCTGGCTGGCTCAGTCAGTAGAACGTGCGACTCTTGATCTCAGGGTCATGAGTTCAAGCCCCACATTGGGTACGGAGCCTACTTAAAAATGAAAAAAGCGATAATCAGTTGAGACGTGCCAGCATCCTATTAAGGCATCCAGGAGTCCGTGACGGGCTTTGATTCACGTCTTCCTCCTCCCTCCCCCCACTGCACAGCAAGCAACACGGGTCTCAGATGGTTAGATAACCACAGTCGGTTCCTGTGCTACACGGTGGATGCTGACCGAGGGCTCGGTAAGAGAATGGCCTGCCGCTCTGCCTTCCCCTCCTCAGGGTGGCCTCCGTCGCGTGGCCCCTTCTCCACCTGTCCCCCATCCACCCTCGGAAATGACTTGGGGACAGTGACTGGTGACCTCCAGGGAGCTTGAGACAAGGTGGGAATACAAAACTCCGTTTCCTAGCACGAACACATGTGCAGTGTACCGAGAAACTCCATCACGATAGCTAGTTGTAAGACGGACCACGTGACCAAAAGTCCTAAAACTTTCCTCAGGGGGTGTAAGTCAGCCACGCAGAGTGCGTTCCGGCACCAGATAATGGGTCTGATTTTGTGTATCCACCCAAGG